>CM055828.1:726938-752901 GCA_029582265.1 Zoroaster sp. YZ-2022
TATTTAAAATTTATGGGAGATCGGGAATGTTTCTCGGCAACCTTCACCCCATCAACATTGTACTAGTTTGAACGTTCGCAGATTCTGGTGGAACCCCACATTTGGGGTTCACTTTGTTGAGTTTTGGATTTTGCCGGAAAATCTTCTCGGACTTGGTGGGGGAGGGTCACCTTTGACCAGGTTTTTCAAAAAATCATCGTCAATTTTTGAAACGTTTGGACACCTCCGTTAAGTTTTGAATTTTATCAACCTTCCTCGGCGTCAGGAAACCCAGTCACCCTTTCCCCACGGCCTGAATGATTTTCACGACATTCTCAACCACGACATTCATCATCACCCTGTCATCAATGACGACCCAAAATCCAAGTTTTCCCCTAATGCTTCCTGGCCATCGCCCGGATCAGTTGGGATGAGTCTGAGTCGGATCCAAAAATTAGAAAGGGGGGGTTTTGGGTCTTTGTTTCCCCTGTTTTTTTTGGGGTTGGCAAAAATTTCCCAACAAAGCGTTTGTTTTTCATTACCCAGTGGAATTTTTATCATGCAAAATGTCAGCCCTATAGCCCATAAAGTTTTATGAATGAATCATGAATTGACCCCTTTGAAAATGTTATGATTGTTTTAAAGAAAAATAAAACATGTTTCTCATTTAAAGAAATTTTTTTTTCAAATGTTGTTTTTGTTGGGACTAAAAAACATTTTTTAAAAAAAAGAACGATTTTCAATGTCTGCCTTTTAACGTTCATGTTAATTTTCCCCTTCAAAATGCTTTTTTTATAACATCAGCAGAATTTTAACATCTTACTTTTTTAGTGAGTTTTGTTTTTCGTTTTTTTTCCAAATATTTTTCCCGGGGAAAAAATTTTTACAAGTTTTATAAGGTTTTTTTTGTTGAGTGTCGGTTTTTACGCGGGTTTGCGGGAGGGCACAAACAAAGGGAATTTTAAATACAGCGCGTGGGGGATTATTGAAATACGGACTTTCATGACGCGTCGCCCATTTGATGTGTGGAGCGACGCGGGTGGACATTTAAAATTAGGGGAAATCCCCGAGTATGTTTTTGTTTTCCAATTTTCCTTTTATCGGGAGATGATTTTTTGATTTTCATTTAAAAATGTCTAAAAGAAAAAATTTGGTAATAGACTGATTATAGCAAATGAAAATGGCTAAAGAGCAGGTGTTCAGACTTCAAAAAGGCATTTTTTTAAATTATTTGGGGGGAGAACTGGGGCCCTTTTAAAAAACCCATCAAATATTTATTATTATGTTTTTTTGGTAAAAAAATAAAAAACATAAAGAAAAATGAGAAATAAATTTGAATTATATAAACGTTAAACTTAAGGGGCCAGATAAGCAGCAAAATTTTAATATTCAGATCGGGAAGGCCTTTTTCAAAAGATGTTTTTGGTTGGAGAAGGGAAATTTTTCTGATCAACATCCATCAATTTTTTATTGTATTATTTATTTGGCCAAAAAAACAATCTTACAAACACAAAAGAGAAATGAACATTGAAATTTTATATGAATGTTATATAAACAAAAAAATTATACAAGTTGAACAAAGGGATTGGGAGAGAGAAGGGGGTAAATAAAATAAAATGTTAAAAAAGGAAAAAAAAGTAAAGTCACAAATAAAGGCAATAGAAAAAACCAGATGGAAAAGACAAACAACCCATTCAAAGAGGTCAAGATTGAAAAAAAGTGAATTTATTATGTTGAGACTAAAAACTTATTAATTGAATCTTAAATGGAACATGAAAGTGATGAAAGATCATTTGAATTGATTATAAAAGAAAATAAAAATTTATATGCAATAGATTAATAATTTTAATATTATAAATCAAACAATTGACACCCATAAAAACAAAATATAATATAGGTAAATGATACTTGGGAGGTTAAAAATGACAATCAGTCACCCCTGGTATAAACATGAGGGGGTAAAATACCAATTTAAATTCAAAAAAAAAAAGGGACGACCAAAGAAATTGAAAATAAACTAAAAGTCCAAAATACGCATGTTCAACTTAAAAATGGGGTTGTCGGGGTCGTGTCTTCCACTTGGAAAAATGATCAACTATCTGCCCATGTATGCCGAAAAAAAACCAAAAAGACCAAAGGGCCTAGCAACTTTTGATGAAGAAGTCAGTGACAAATCTTGAAAGCGCCCAACCTTCTAAAAAAAACATAACCGGGGATCCAACCAGTCCATTAATTTTTAAAAGAGCCGAAACACAAGAAAATATTTTTTTTAAAAAATTTTCATTATCATTTAAAAAGGGCCTTGGGGAATATCAAAAAAACTTTTGAAAAAATGGAGAGATTTACAATGTATATAATTTATAAATAATGTACAAAAGGCCTGTAAAAACAAAAATTGAAATGACAAAAAAGAGAATGAACAAGTTGCCTTGAACTATCATGGAGAATAAAAAAGACATGAAAAAATGGGGGAAATAAATAAATTTAAAAAGGGAAAAGTTTTAAAAAAATAGCTCATGTAAAAAAAATTAGACTGAATACTATTTTGTTAAAACCGTTGTCGTAGATTCCAAATTAGGAGCCAACTGCCAATGTTTAAACTGTTTTAACCCCGGGTTTAAAAAAATGATAATAAAAAAAAGTGGTTCCATGTTCTATAAAAATTAAAATAACACTACTCATCCAAAAGTTTCTTGGATATCTTCAACAATTTATTTCCAACATGTAAATATAAAAAGTTACAGGGAGAAAATGAGAAGTAAATGTACAATAATGTACAGGGGAAGTTTAATTTTTCCCTTCATAACGTTAGGGCCATCGTTGAACTACTGAATTCAAAAGTAAAAAAAAACATTGTTGAAACAAGTTTCATTTATTAACAACGAAAAGTTTGCCCACTTTAATTTAACGCCACTGTGTTTTTAATAAACTTAAAGACTGGGGGCCAAAATTCATTGTCAGGATCAGGCTGAAGTTCATTTTATGGAATGCTTTTTTCAAAAATTTTGGGAAAACAAACTGTTTCTATAAAATGGCTATCCCTATGCATTCAGAATAAAGATCAAAAAAGTTAACCGTGCGGGTAAAACACGTAATGGACGATGGATGCACTAAAAATGCGTTAAACGCCATTCTTTGTACACAAATTTAAAACCAACCCCATAAAAGATTTTTTTGGGGGAAAATTTTTTAAAAAATAACCTTTTCCCCGACTTATTTTTGGGTAAAATAAAAGTAGATGCCCTCACGTTTATTTTCTGGTCGAGGTTTTTAAAATTCGGAGATCCATACGACAGCAAAAAAACTTTAAAATTTTAAGGGAAAAAACATTTAAATGGTGCCTTCCCCACGTAGACTTCCCCCCGGGAATCCCCAAAAAAACCCTTTTTTGCGAAAAGCTATCAGTGACTGTTTATTAAATAAACTTTGTATATTCATAAAAAAAAATTTAAATTTTAAATTTAAAACCAATCACAAAAACAAAAGTAAACAAACCAAATAGATTTGAACCACACGCGTCACCCACCCCGAGATGTATGAATGAGGGTCAAACGCCCATTTGCAAAGTTTAATTTTCGAAACAGAGGGGGATTTTTTTAAAAAGGAAAAAGCCGTGTTCCCTCTTTTTTTCAAAATGTTTGTAAAAAACAAAAAACCAAAATAATTGGCATGAAATTGAGGTTTTAATTGTCTGATCGGGCTGTTGGGGAAATTGGAAAGGAGATTTAAAAATTTCAAATGTAAATAAATTAAAAAAAATTTGAACCCCCCCGATTTTTCTTTCCGCTGTACTGTGAAATGGAAGGGGACTTTACGCTCTTTCGTTGGACGGCCCAATGGGGCCCAGTACTACCGTGGTTAACGCGGGCGATACTTTTTTGAGTTCATGCCCAGATGTTAGAATTTTGTACCCATCCAGTGGGTGTTTGAGTCCCCCGTCTGTGATCTGCGTTCTCCGGCCGGGGTCCATTTCCACATGTCCTGGGAACATTCTGGGTTTCCCTCGGAGAACCGGGTCCATAGATTTTTGTAAGCGGGGTCAGAACTACAAACAAATCCTAAAATTAGTTAGGCTGTCGTCCCCCAAACCGGCCCGCAAGCCATCTGAAATTATTGACAAAATATAGCCCCTTTTTAAATCAATTAAAATTTCAATAGACCCAATAAATTCCCCTTTATTCGCCCAAAAATGGCGTCACATAAAAATTCTAATTTAATTTAAATATTTCAAAACATTTTTTCAAATGGGAATTAAAAATTTCAAGCAAATCATCATTAGAATATAAAAATTCCCTGGGGAGATCAGAGATACTGATCGAAACGTCAGTTCCCCTCCAGTTCTTTTCAGAACAAAACCCCAATTGAGAATTTCACAGGGGCACCGAATTAGTCTTTTTTCCTCCTCACCATGAAAAGAAAAGTTTTAAATAATTTAAATTTGAAAAGAATTAAAAAGTCAACATCACAGCCCCAAAAATTCACTTTAAAAATTCCAAAAAACCCCTAACATGATAAAAGTAAAAGACACCCAACTAAAATCAATGGTTCTAAAAAAAGATTGTGAAAACCCACTATAAACAGGAAAACCACAAATTCAAATTTTAAAAAGGCAAAATTTCGTCTGAAACCCTTCCCCGAAGTTAAACCCCGGAAAATCCATCAAACCTGCCCCTTTGCTGGGTTTCCTTTCCCCCAAAAACATACATTCCCGCTCGCCGTCTTTGGGTAATTTTTAGAAAACATGAGCAAAAAAAAACAAGGGGTTGTAAATTTTCGTTCACTTTTAAGTTGGGAAAAGGTTTAACCCAATATCTGTTAACCAAACGTTACATATAAAAAAGGTCAAATTAAATGAATATGTCTAACAGTTATGTGTATTTTAACAAAAAAAAAACAAATCTGTTTGTATTAAATTCAAAAAATGCAATAAACACTTAAATTCCTATCAAAAAATCAGTTGTAAATGCCCATCCTGCATTATAGACCATGCAAGGTTTGCCCGGGTCACAACCACATGTGCGCATTCACACTATGAATACCCGCACACAGGGACCTTCATTTCAGTTATTATGCGCAACAAAAAAACAAGTTAAAAAGGGGAAAATAAAAAGGGCAGAGTTCAAAATTTGCCCCTTTTTTACTCCATGGTCCCAAATTATTAAAAGTATCAATTTCTGAACCGTTCCACACAGAAAAATCTGCACAGGCCAATGCCCGGGTTTAAAAAGGAAAATTTTTTAAAAAACACTAGACTAAAACTCTTCTGAAATTTTTGGGAATTTATGCAGCAGGCAAAGAACTTAATATTTTTGTAATCACAATTAAAAAAAACCGCAATGATTCCATGCCCTGTTGATTGTGAGATATTGTCCTTTAAAAACAAAAACGTCAATTGGGAGAATTTCTTCAAAAATTTAGTCAACATTCAGTCAGTGTGATTTTACAGAAGTATGTAAATATGCCCAAAGGGTTTTATTTAAACACAAAGTTTATTCAATGCCATCATTATGGGGAAGGGGAAAATATTGACAGGGAAGGGAAAATCTCTTTGGGGTTTTGCCAACTTTAAAAAAATCTGCTGGTCACCATGACCCCCCAAATAGTTTCTTAATTTTTATTCGTAGAAATGTAAAAATAATAAACATCATTCGTGTAGCCCCATGAATCAAATATATTTTCCTTTTTGTAAGTATTCATAAAATTTTAAGAAATCCCCGTCCATAGCCAGCTTTTCCCTGTTCATGTTTGTTACCGATTTTTTAGAGGCTATGTCAAATTACAAACCATAAAAATTTTCTTTAAAAAACTGCTTTTCCCGCCTGATAGCTACTTTGTGTATGACATTGGGTTCATGTTCAGCAACAAGTTTTTATTCATGGCCAGGGGAGCACCCCATGTTGGGGGCCAAAAGGGTACAGGGGGAGCTTAACAGGCTTAAGACAAAAACCAAAGGGGAGCCCAGCATGCCTCTGAAAACAGAACCCTGGGCCTTTTTAGTCTCCCGGGGTCCCAGATACATATCTGATGGGGGGGATCTCCGTTTGCTTATGAGAAATCCATCAAGGGAACCGTGGGGGCAACCCGCTGGTGCCTGAAAGAGCAAGACCCTCGACTTGATCAGTACCCATTCGGGATGACACGTATGTCCAATGGAGATAAAGCGAGCTGTATAGGTATTTTTGGGGGTCAATTTTTTCATTCTGGGTGGCTGGCTTTAAACCAGGGGGTGAATTTACCTGCAACAGTGGGGGGTTCAAAAGGGCTTTATCAGAAACTATGATAAAGGTTTCTTCCATAAATATTTTAAAAAGTTATTTGAAGTTTTACCCTTTTTTGTATCATTGAGAATGGCTGCCCTTTTAATTTTGCATGATATTCTATTGTTTTGTTTTTCCAAAATATTTGTCTTGGTTCACTGTATCCATTTCATCACTTTACCTTTTTGTCAAGGTGCATGTGGCAACCTGGAAGCCCACACCCTTAGGTGATATCATAGAAAAATTAGTTAACTCATGCATTATTTATCAACATTATTAACAAATCGGTAGAGAAATATTTATAATTAAAAAAAAAAGGAAAAAAATATATATATAAAAAAGGACTGGTAAAGGCACTCATGGCTTCACCACTCACAAGGTGTTCTAGGTTGATCCATGGCTCCATTGCTGGGACACAAACCAGCAGCACAAACAAGGTTGGTTTACTATTCAAGTTTTAACCAGCCTGCCCTACTGGCCCATCAAACTGCAAAAGCAGCAAACAAGATTGCAGACAGGTTTGGTCTATAGATATTTGTTTGTATATTATGTAGTTGCTTCTTACAGTGTACATTGTTGTACAGTGTGGTTGAACAGACGCAGAGCATACAAAAATCTGTAAATTTTACCATGGCGTGGAACTTCAATCCAATTCATAAAAGACGTCCTGATTTTGTTGCCAATACATGAATATATTATTTACATGTACAGTACTACATGTAGTTATTTTTCGTTGCAGAGATACGTACAGTACATGTACATGTGCAACCTGTTGAAAATTGTACATTTTCAGTAAATGACATTGTACATCATACATACATGTATGTGTACATCACAGTAGTAATACACATCAAGTCCTCAACTACATTGTACAAGTAAGTGATTGAATGCACATGACATGCAAGAACTATTAGCTCAAAGAGCAACTTACATGTAAGTGTCAGGTATTAATTCAATTAAGATGGTCTGGTTTCTATTGTTCTTAAGCAAATGAACCAGTGTTAAATGGCATACCAGTTGACCCCATAAGCAGTTCTCAACCAATCAGAATGCCTAAACTGTCAAACCCATTAATGATTTAGAACACTGCTTGTCCAAGGAATAATGGCTATTATCACATTCCACACAGTCCATAACCCCTCACGGCCAAATGGTCTTTAACCTTCATTGGCATGTAAACTGCCATCTTTATTAGCACTTTTACATACTACTACACCATGCATTGGCTGCATACATGTACATGTGTTTCACTCATCAAGGAGAAAAGTGAATACATTTTGTTTTCCACAATGTTCTCACTGTTCATACCTGACTTTTCTTCAGTTTAATCTCTGAGAAATCCTTGGATAAATCAACTAGAAGTTCAAAGTTAAAGTTTACATAGCTTCAAAACTACATGCAGCTAATAATGGAATATACTTTTGATGTTTTTTAAGCACATTGTTAACATTCATCTGCAGCTATACAATTGTTTGTACTGGTGATACATGTATTTACATGGTCATAATTGTGCCCTTAGTGTCCTCATTCTTTGAAAATACATTATTACTAAGCTATGTTTATTTTTGAAGTAATTATATTTTTCTGAATTGTAGGACTTTAAGCCACTCTACAATTTTCCGTACTCGTACTCATTGAAATTTACTATACTCCTCACAAAACAATGTTTGCCATCATACTCATGAATGAGTACTTGTACTCATATTCATGAATAAGTACTAATACTCAAAATCGTACTCACACTTGTGAATATTCCACACTGCAATTTTTTCTTTCCATCCGGTAAAGCAAGAGATGAATCAGGTAGTCTGTGGTTTCAAATTGTATTAGCAACTTTCGATTTAGGTCTGTGCAGAGTACCCGGGTTCATTGGTGCCTGACCATTAAGTTCAATACCCGGTTCCTTTTACTGGTTCGGATGAAATCAAGTTTAATGTTGCTCACTTTTTAAAGAATAACTAATCGAACTGTCTCGCCTTTTATATACAATCACACTTCTAAGTTCCCTAATATTTTTAGAATATCTCAACAAGTATTGCATGATTTTAAAATTCAAAGCAAATGACAGAATACATGACACAGTCGTAATGAAATGGTTGAAATTCAGTCATGCATGCACACTGACAGTGATTTGAATAACAATTCAGCTGAAAAAAGTTGCAGGACAAAGCATTGCTTCAGGGCATGTTACACTGTAGTTTTCTGTAAGAACTCATGCATCAGTAACAATGGTATTGATGGCTGTTTCATAATAAGAAAAGAATATTCAAAGAGCAACATGCAACATGCATGTCCATTGTTTTAGAAGGGTAGAGCAAGAGTTTAATATGGAATTGGTCCTCCATTATTCTCCATAACTGAGTTTTTACAGAAACCACATGTGTAAATGCCCTTGAAGCAATGCTTTGTACTGCAACTATTTTTCATAATTTTCACCAAATCACTGTCAATTGTGCCTGATGATTGAATTTCAACCTTTTTTTTACGAGCGTGAGAACATGTCATTCTGTCATTTGTTTTTTAATTTTTAAAATTCATGCAAACTTGTTAAATATTCTAAAAATATTGGGGGAACTTAGAAGTTGTGATGGTGTATGATGAGAAAATGAACAGGCAAAAACCAATTATAGGGTTAAAATCAGTTGGTCTGTTTTGACAAATAATAGTCAAAGAGATGAATGCCTTGTACCCAAACAAAAACACTTAAAACAATGAAAATATTCTCTTTACCTTTTCAAAATGATAACCAGTCTTAAAAAGAAAATTTAAGGTAAAAAAAACAACTTGGACCAAAACCAAAAGAAGGGTTAGAAATACAGTCGTCCCCAAAAGTTTCAAAATTGAGCAGAATACAGGATTTCCCACTTATACCTTTTTCTACAATAATCATCATTCTTTCCTTTCCCATAATATTCAACTTTTCCCCTTTATTTCGCGATTTTGAATATGGAAAATATTTTTTTACTGAAGAACATAAATTTAGTTTTCTTAATGTTCAAAGAAAACCCTATTGGCCTTAATTATTCATTGACTTTCCCCTTTTTCTAAATTGCATTAAAAAATAGGGAAAGGGGGGTAAAAAAAAAAATTCTTCATCAAAAAAAGAAAAAATGAGTATTGATGATTTTGAAAACATTAATAAAATAGAAAATAAGAGGGTCCGAGTATGGAGCCCGGGAAACATAAAATTTTTCCGAAGGGAAAAAATGTCAATTAGAACAAATTGATAGGATTAGAAAGGAATTCCGAACCCCCTTGGCAACCTTTACCATAGAGTTTTTTGGGAAAAAAAATTCATGATTGATAGTGTCAAAACCTCGAGGAATATCCACTGTATTAGAATACATCCATACTACTGGTGATATTATTTTAATAACTGTAATGGCCTGAGCTGTCGAGGTTTTTTTTTCCAAAAACCAAAATTGGGATCAGAATTTTGGGAGAATGAAGGGAGAATAGACATTGGTTAATTGTTGAATTCTTACATCGCATTTTTAAAAAAAAGGGCGACCCGGAAATTTTTCATGGCGTCTGGAGATACCGGAGATTAATATTTGAAAAGTTTGTTGCCCCATAGTAGTTATTCATAAATTTTTTTTGGGGGATGACAAAGACCTTATAAATGATGAAAAAAAAGGCCCTGTCGATTGCCCCATTGGGGAAACCCTTTTCCCCAATAATTATTTATATAAGTAACACCATATCAATATTGAAATTTTGTTGTTGTGAGATTTTGAAAACATTTAAACCGCACGGATACATGTTCGGCTTCGTTGAGTCAGTCTTTGCAATTTATTTTTGAATTTTTTTTCCTATTGATCTCAAAAAGTTGTGTTTGATTAATTAAAATAATTATCGGGGATAATCGAAGGGGGGAACAAAACAAAGATCCACTTTTTTGTTCACCGCCCGGTTGTATGCCGTGTGTATGCGGCATTGAAACATGTTTTCCATGGGTTGGCCTGCAAGGTTGTGGGGACTTATAAAAAAAGGGGTAGGCAAGAACCCCGTATCTGGGGGGACAACAAAAAAGGGAACAATAAGAGTTCCCAGTTTACATTAGACAAGAGGGCCCCATAACTGCTCCCTTTGGGAGTCCTATAAAAAAGGAATGGCAAGAACAATTTTCCCAAAAGGGAAATTTTAAGGAGCCATGTTCCACAAGGAATTTTTTTAAAAACCCCTAGGAAATTGTTAAACAGGAACAAAAAAAAAATTAAAAAAAATGGGGTTTTTTTTTTCAAAAACCAAATACCCTGCCCAACCAGCCGCGATTCAAAATGAGGACGTCTTATTTGAACTAACGTTAAAATTAAACCCTTGAATTTTATGACGGCCAGTAAAATATCTCATTTTTTGAAACCCGTCCGGTCTTATGAGAAAAAGACGGAGGTGACAAAATTGTCCGGGACTTTCCCGAACGCCTGAAATGCCAGCGCCCTTTTATTTAAAAATTTTAAATGTGGAGACGTTTTATTGTTGTCATCAGCAGTTGAAATGCTTATTGCTGTATTTGTATAGGGTCCTTTTCCCAGGGGGCGCTAGTGCTAGAGAGAAGACGGTTTTTTTTCCGTCATAAGATACAGGATGCCAAGTTTAAACGATTTAGTACTAAATGTGTTATAGAAAATTATAAAGTTTAAAAGTATGCCTCAGATGCATTTTTATTTAGGCTAAGTCCAATGCAACGTTTGCGTAGGCTGCCTGAAATCATTTAATATAATAAATTAAAATTTAAATAATATTTTATCCAGCCCCTTTTAATTAGAAATGCCAAAGCTGATTATTATAACTCTTTAAATCATTATATTTTAGTTTATTGAACAAAATTATACCAAACAAATTAAGACCCGTCATTTTAACACCAAACTGGGGTCCTTTTTATATACTGAAGGATGGTGAAGGTCAGGTGGATAAAGAAACATACTAGAAAACCCCGGGCCTTTGTAGTAACTTTTGGGGGGAGTTTTGGGGTTTAAAAGCGTTTTCTCGACTTTTGAGCAAAACCTACCCCAAAAAAGAGATTTTCACATGGTTACCGCAAGTTTACTATAATACTAATAAGGCGGTTGGGCATTGCGCAAGGGATCATCAGGATTGCCAATCCCACGGAGGGAAAAAACTGTGAAAATTACAAACAAAACAAAAAACATAAGGACTATTTTATAGCCCCTTTTTCCCCATCCACCATCTTCCCCCTTTCCCTTTTTTCCCCCTTTTCCCCTCCGTTCCTCCCCCATTTCTTTTCCCACCCGGTTTTCCCCGTTTTTTTCCCCCCCATTCTCCCCGTTCTTCACACCCTGTTCTTCCCCTTATTTTCCTTTTTTCCCCTGTTTTTTTCCACCATTCTTTTCCCCCCTGTTCTTTTTTTTTCCCCGCCCTTTCCCCCCCCTGTTCTCCCCCCCCGTTTTTCCCCCCTGTTCTCCCCGTTTTCCTCTCCTGTTCCCCCCCGTTCTTCCCCCGGTCTTCTCACCCCCGTTTTTCCCCCATTCTTCCCACACACCCGTTTTCCCCCCCGTTTTTCCCCCCGTTCTTCCCCCCCGTTCTTCCCCGTTCTTCCCACACACCCCGTTCTTTTCCCCGTTCTTCCTTTCCCTTTTTTTCCCCCCTCGTTTTTGCTAAATCTTCCCCTCCATTCTGGCCCCCCCACTCTCCTTTTTTTCAAACCCCTGTTCTTCCGCCCCCTTTTTCCTGCCCCCTTTCCCCCTTTCCACCCCCATCTCCCCATCCCCCCTTCCATAGAGACATTGTGACCTTTTGGGTCCCAAATAAATGACTAATGAAAGACTGTGTTTTATTTTAAAATTTGTCGTTTTACGAAAATAAACATTTTTTAAAAAAACAATTTCGAGAAAACGAGTAACAAATGAGTTTTTGTTTAAATATTTTTAAATGGGTACAAAAAATTTCTGGTCATATTTGGCAGGGGTTGCACATTTTTTTTTAAAATCACATTTGATTTGATTATACAGAATTTTTATTAAGATAAAAAATGGGGTTTGTCGTTGTAAAACCTTTCAGGGGTGCATCAAAAAAAGATTTTTTTACGAACTGACAAACGTTTTTATTTTTCTTTTTAAAATTGCAGTTTTTTTAAAACGCGGGTATGAGAAACCAAGTATGGGCCCCACCTGGCAAATTTTAAAAAAATTTAAGTTAGTTTTAAAATTTTCCCGTTTAAAAAAGCCATCGTTACGCGCGTTTTTTTTAAAACGTTTAAAAAATTTTTTTTGGCCGGTTCAAAAACGACGACGATATGGGGCCCCCTTTAAAACAGACAATTCATTTTTGGATTTATATTTTTTTTCCCCAGTGAGTCAATGTATGCTATTATCTTAGCAACTGGAACGGGGGTCGTCACCAGTCCCCGTAACAATTTTCTGTTGAAAATACGAAAGTTGGTAATCACAAAAAATTTACAAAGTACTTGAGGGTGGGGGTGTCCTCTTTTGGATATGGGTCAATCATAGGCAGATCCCCGGACTATGGCCCTGCATATATTGTTTTTTAAAGACGCAGTGATCTTTGAACCGAAAAAATGTGCTCAATGCACAGACTGAGGGAGGTGTATGGCAGCTTGTAGGCGGGACGAGTGGTCCAAGAGTGATTTGTGATACCCCCCCTTTTTGGGTTTATTTTTCAATTTGGGACAAAGTTTTGTCCCATGAAGGGGGGATGATATATCCCCATAGTAAAAACCGATTCACTGATTATCGAAGTACCCAAACGTGAATACCTGAAGCTGGCCAGAGGTAAACATGGCTATATCCGAAACAAGAAGAATTTGGGGTCGTTTTCATCCAACTGCAAAAAACCCCAAACCCTCCCAAATGATCATTTGAAGTATTCACCATCCCCACCCCCCAATGATATATTCAATGTTCAGGATATGGGGTTTAGGAAGTCAACCAGGTAATGTTCCATTTTCTAACTGAAGATTGGGTTTCCCACAAAAAAAAAGTCTTTTCCCAAAGGAAAGTTTGAGTCCGGTGAAAGGAAAAGCAAAAAATCCAATTCCCGAATTGTGTGAAATAAAATGGAGAAACTTTTCCACCCATGCACACAGAACACTGACCAAGGAAAGTGTAATAAACCCACCGTTCCCCCCACAAATGCGATGGGTTAAAAATCATGTTTCTCCATGACACGGTGACAGGAAAGGACCCCGCTGCCGGGGAAAACAAGTCAGACACCCTGAAGATATTGAATGAGGTCACACGGCAGCCTCATTATGTTCAACGGAAGGCGGGGTGGGGTTTTCCCAAGATAAAAGGAGGATTTCAACAAGCCAGCAGGGTCAATAGGGGCTGGCTCACTGATCTCGAAAGGCACCTCTGCAAAATGTTCAAAATCGTTGAAATAGTTGGAAGGGGCAAACCGGTCCTTTTCAGCAACGAAATGACGGGTTGAATGCCTGTTGGAAAGAGAATTGGGATTGGGAAACGTTTATTTTTTGCAGGTCTTGTTATGGGGGCATGAGATTTGGGGAAATGACTGTCCAGAGGGTTTCAAACGATACAGGCCCCGACAATGCCGACAGCATCCGCTCACCCAAAATTGAAAAATGAGCGACTGGGCACTTCCTTGAAGGAACACGCTGGGAAAACCCCGGCAGAGCTGGGTCAGATTTTGGGGTCCATCGAATATACCAGATGCCAGATACCGTCCAAGGGGTTTCCAATTTCCCACTTTTCCTCAGCTTGGGGAGGGGGAACTTGGGGGTCCCAAGGCAAATCACTGCAAGAGTTATGTCACTGGAGGCTCAGCCACTGTGAAAAAAAAATATTCCTCTGTGTGTACCCACTTTTTGTTTTCCCAATTTCCAGGTGACTGAAAATTTTTTATCCCTTTCGCCCCCCCATGGCCCAAAAATTCAGGGGCAGAAATATTTAATCATTTCTTTTTTTGTTTTTATTTATTTGAAAAAGGGCTTCACCCCTGATGACGGGCAGTGATTTTTGACTACTGTGACTGAGGATGATTCTATGATAAAAGTGTTGTTTGTTTATATTTTTTTTTATCTGTTTTCAGTCCATCTATTTTTTTATCCTTTTTTTTTTTCTTTTTCTCTATTTTCTTTTTTCTCTGTCTCAGTCTTTTAAAAGAGAGGAATGATTTCCAATGTTAAATTGTTTTTTAATTACTTTTTTTTTATAGGAACTTGGAGTGTCCCCCTCCATAGTCGGCCCCCCGTTATCTCGAAGAGGGGAGCATCGTCCGGGGCCGTAGAAGAGAAAAGAGACGTCATGGGGGGACAAGAGATTTTTTGATGAAGAAACACCGGCAAACGGGCATTGAAACGGCCGTCCGGGGGACTTGTGACTGAACGTGGCGGGAAAATTAAAAACTTTTTAGAAACACAAAAGTTTAAAGTTGAAAACTAGAGGAACTGAAAAGGTATTGTACGCCTTGTAACAGACAATAGAAAAAAAGTTAGCCAAAAGACAATGTACTCCCAAAATTTCCCAGAAGGGTTTATCATTCCAGAAATTTACAATTATTACAATTTTGGGAAGATGCTTTAAAATAGTTAATAATTCCCAACACAAGAAAACATGATGCCATATGCCTAAAGTGCAGGGAATCCTCACAGACAGTGATTGTGTATGTCCCCATTTGATAGATAACCCCCCAAAATTTTACCACTGTCCCGTTTTATAGAATACCAAGTATCTCCTCAGTTTTCAGTGGTTTTAGGGTGTGGGATGATTTTAATGCCCACGCACACAGTACTGTTTCGGCGTTCGACCACCTTTCCGTGCAACCTTTTAAAACCCCTTTGGTCGGAAATTGGACGTTTAAAAATTGACACAAAGGAGTGTCATTTTTGAATGAGTTTCAGAAAGAAGCTGAACAGGCCAAAAAAAAACACAATGATAGGGGGAGTTATTAGACGTCCCCACGGTTATGAATGGAGTCTGGGCCGCGTTTGCAATTTATTTAAATGAAAGGAATATCTCGTTTAAAACGGGAAAATCGTCACGATCAGAGCAGATTTTTAAAGGGGATAGAAACAGTTTAGTTTAAGATGCCAGGGCCGAAAATTACTGGCTCAAGCAAACAGCAATGGTAAAATTACTTATCCGTCGATAATTATTTTTGTCACGAGTTAATATAAACAGCACCTTTATTCCGCCTGTTTATCGGACGATTTTTCCCTTTTTAAATTTATCGATTTGAGATAATTTGGGCCGTTTCAAAGACTCTAAAAGCCTGTCTTTGGGTTTTTTCAAAAATGCGAGGACTTAATGGGAAATTTTTCCCGATTACCTTTTTTTATCCATAATATTTTAAACTTTTTTTTTTGTTCTTATGCTGGTCAAAAATTTTACCCCCTTTTTATTTTCTGTATTCTTTAAATATGTTCATGAACTGTTGTTATGTTTATTTGGTCACCGTTATAGGGGGGTAACAATTGTTTGGTAATTTTTTTCCGTTTTTAAAAAAATATTTTCCCATAACTTCCCTTTAAATTTTTTCCATTATGAACACTGCCAGAGGTTTCAACAAAACTTTGGGGATTTTTTTTCCAAAACATGATTTTTAAAAGTTTACCCAAAAATCTAAAGGAATCCATGGTACTATTTATGTCAAAATTTATATATTGCACAAAATTTGGGGAACAAACGTTTTGGGACAAAAAAATAAGATGAAAACAAGAGGTGCTTTTTTCAATTCTCCCCAGAATAATCAAAAATCAAAAACAAAGAAAAAAAGACTCTTTTTTGTTTTTTTTAAAAGTCATGGTAATGTAAATGACATAATTGCAGAAACAAAGAATAAATTATGACCTGGGAAAAAAATACTTACAAGTTAAAAGGTTAATATTTTTCCTTCACGATGGTTATAAAGAATTATACACAGTGCTTTAGAGCCCGGGAAAATAATAAAAAAAAGGAATTTGGGGGACTCGAACCCACAACCTCCTGATTCTAAAAGGTGAAAGGGGTTGGGGTTCCGTGAAAACGGGTACTGCAATTTGATAAAAGTTGAGGAGGTTTTGGTTTGAGTCCCCCCCCCGAGTCACCTGTGATTTCTTCCATACTGAGTATACAGTGCTTATTAACTATTGATGAAGGGGGAAATTAAACCTGCAAGAATTCCATCATCGTACACGACATAATGTTTTTCAAGGATTAAGAAATTTTTTAAAAAATCAGACTTTCCTAGGAACTATTCACAGTTTGTTGTCATTTGTAAAACCACATACATTCACAAAAATAGGTTAACCAAACTAAAAAAAATTTAAAAAAAGAAAAAAGCACAGAAGACAAAATGCAGGGATGTGGTCCGTTTTGATGTGATTTCTTCCCTGCAGAGAGCAAAATCATAAACAAATGCACTACCAGGCCTTTTATTACTTTTAAGGCCCAAAATTTTGAAGTTTCATTTATATTCAAATCATGCTCTAAAAATTCAAAAATTTAACACGTCCCCCCAGTATATTTTACAATATTATAGTGAGGTAAGATTTTTTCAGTAAAAAGAGTTATCTTAAATAGTGAGGAAGATTGGAAAAAAAAATTGTTGTTGACTTTTTTGGACACGCCGACTTTAAGTGACTTGACTTTTTTCTTGTAACTTTATTTGATTAAAGAGGAAGCTGAGATCCTGAGATACCAGGAGGACCAGCCGCAGCCTTGAGCGGGGGGTTGAGCCGAGGATCAGCAATGAAAAATAGACCGTTTTTTCATCCCTTTTTGCCAAAAACGCATTTCCCCCCCGGAGATTCCAACATGCAGTCCCACTAAGAAGAAAACATTAGAAATTCTAAGAATGTAAAGAAAAAAAAGATTTGATTTAATAAATGTCAATTAAAAGGATATAACTAAATTTTGTGATTAAAAAAGCCGCATTTAAATAGGGTTTTTTTTTAAAAATTTTTAAACTTTGAGGGAAATTTGGGGGAAAAAAGGGCCCCTGAGAAACACTGACCCACCCTGGGCCCAAAACCGGGGGTTCCCCCAGTTCTTGGGCCCCCCGAAAAGCCAGGGGCCAAAACACCCAGAAAAAGGGGGTTTTCATAAAAAGAAATTAATGGGGGAAAGGGTTTTTAAAATTTTTATTCCCCGGGCCCGACCCCCAGTTTTTTAATTGAAGGGTTAAATCCCCGTCTCGCAAAGAGCCTTGTCCCCCGTTGTCGGCGCCAACACAATTCGTCAAAATTGCATCAGACGACGCAGGGTCAACAAAAATCAATTCCAGTCCCCAGCTCCCCCGCAGGATCATAGTAGAAACCCAAAGATAGAAGACAAGTTCAGGGTGTTTTTAGGGGACAAGTTTTTTTAAAACCTCCTTCCAAAGAATTAGAATCAGACGATATATTTTGGGAAAAGGGAAAAAAAACGAATTTTTTTGGCGAGAGATCGGGAAATTCACAAATATACTATCGTCATAAGCGATGGGTTTCATGATAATTTATAAGTACCCCCCACCCATGTTCTGCCAAAAAAATCAATCTGCTATCAATAAGCTAAATTTGTCACCGAATCGTTTTAGATCTCCTTTGTCTGGCAGAAAAGAATTTGCATCCGTCCAAAACTTGAGCCCCTTTTTCAGTAGCCAGCCAACATCTTGCAAGAAAAAAATTTCTTGGATCTGAGTAAACTCAAATATGTCAGGAAAAAAGCATTTTGAAGACGACTGAAATTGGGCTTCAGTTTTATCACAGGATGCCCGGTATCCTTGACCAAAACTGGCTATCACCATATCGAATCCAACCGACTATCAGAGAATTTGCCCCCGGTCATCAATGGTATACAGATATTTTGAGTTCAATGTTTAACCCCCTTTCACATCGCCCATAATTTCACCAAGACGCTCGCCCTTTTCAACATTGAGATCAGGATTCTTATTGCCAATCTAACGATGGTTCAGTTATCCCAAGCAACTCCAAACTTCATCAAAGCCCCTCAATTGAATGTTTTGCAGTCCCCCTGAGTCTTAATTCCAAATGTATTGTTTTTACATTCATGTAATGGTATAGGTGTACTTATTTTCCCCGGGGGCCCTTTTCCAATGCCTTCTGGCCACTTTTATGGTCTTGTTACAAACCCTGGATAAAGAAAAGTGACCATGAAAGGTTCTATTGTTTTTAAGATGGTAGAAAAAACATTCCCCCTCGGTTCGAGAGAATTTAATGGGCTTTTTGTACAGATCATTTGTTCTCAACCTTTTGGGTTAATTTTCCAAATAAATTCAAAGGTATCAAAGAGCGGATTCTTCATGAAGTATTCAGCCAAATCAGAAGGAACAGTAAACAGCTACTTGTACAAATGCAAAAAATTTTTCTCCTGGTTAAAACAACCAAAATTTCCCTCTGTCCTTCCTATAAGTGATGAGGTCGGCAGTTTATATTTTCACATAAATTAACTGTAACTCGGATAGTGTTATAACCACGACCGCTGCCTCAATTAAGGGTTGTTCCATTTTGAACATAAAGATCAATCCTGTGGACTCTCCGATAGTACAACAATAATAAAAAGGAGAAAGTCGCTACACAAACCTCCAGTACATAAACAACCTTTATCACTCAGTCATGTGAAAGAAATTATTGATTGTTGCCCATGGAGGAAGGACTTTTTCCTTCCTCCATGGTTTGCCGGAGCTAATTGTACCTTTGAAACAGCTTGTTATCTCCCTTTAAATATGCTCTTGCTTTTCAGACATAATGAAATAGCAGAAATTAAGGAAAACTATATCTCTGTTTTCCCCAGAAAGAATGATATTTCTATATTCATCCCCAAGCCCAAAAACAGATATATTCAGAGAAGGAACACGATTTTTGGGACATGACGACAAATATTCACCTGTTAAGATTCTTCGTAGATTTATGTCCGTTTGAAATTGAAATTGGCAGACAAATTATTTTCACACCACTGTCATTTCACTCAACATCTAATCCTACATACGACAGTGATAAATCTCTAGTTACACCAGATGAGAAACTCTACTTGATGCACTTAAACGCATAGGATTGATAATCCAAGTCTTTTGGGGCTCCATAGTCTGAGATCTGGGGGAGCAACCCATCTCTCATCCAAAATGTTCCAGAAGAATTGATAATGCAACACGGTAGAGGGAAAACGAAAGAAAGGAAAGACAGATATATCAACGAGATATTTTCGAGCGTCTGTCAATCTCTAAAAATATGTCTTAAGAGTCGCGAATTTCCCCCATCGTATGCCCGCTTAAAAAGTTAACTATACGGATATTTGTTCACCAAATATAGACATCGTATTCTTCGTATATACATGTAATTGTTATAGAATTAAGAATTGATGTTCAAGAACGTTTTATATAAATTCATTGTTACAATGTCGCCACAGAAAGAAGGACAATTTGCATATCTTGAGAGCAATTAATTTTAGCCCTTTTCGAATCGACCCTTTCACATATACATTTCGCATATTGATTTTGTATATTTAAATTGTAGTTGTAAATGATTTGATTGAAAATGTTTGATATACTTAATAAAGGATCGGGAAGACAAGAAGGGATTAATTAGACTCAAAGGTTACACTATGTTCTAGATATGCTAATATAAAATAGAGAGTATTCTAATACATTGCATGAGTGAGAGAAGGCCCGGGAAACCTGGAAAACCAATAACGTTATAACGAGATACGGTATAATTACAGCATTTGACCATGATGTTTGGAATTACATGTAATTGTTGGAGAATTGAGGAAAAGAGTGTTTATTCGTTCTATCAGGCCAAGTCCGAACAGCATTAAGGTGAAGAGTTACCAGGCCATCCTGAAGGGGCCTAATGGGCCAAGAGGAATTGCAAAACTTGCAGACGGATAAGAAATGCTAATTGATTTCTGTATTAATTTTAAACACAACTATTATAATCAACATTATTGAATTAATTTAAAGAAGATACTCAAATTGTATGAATCTCAAACAATTTCCATTCTGATTTAGCTAAGAACCGTTTACATCTAATTTCAATGAATTACTTTATTCCAGGACAATCGTCTTACGATCAATTGAAATGTACTTAATATTTTTGTAGTAATGTATCTTTGAAATACCTAATGATGAGTTTAACACTCCGACGAGGGAGGTACCTACCACTTTATTCGAACGTGGTACCAGCCACTTTGCTGTGGCACCCTATTAATGATATTAAAAAATATTAACACTTAGTGTCTTTTTTGCAGGACCCACCCATGTGTAAAAAAAATAATCCAACTAACCTAATTATATTGTCCGATTGTTGTTACCCTTCTTTTTTGTTTTGTTTTGTTTTGTTTTGTTTTTGTTGTCTGGTTTTCATAGAATTAAACTGTTTTTTTGCGTATGAGCGCAGCGGAGTAGCATGAAATGCACATATTCTCCAAGCATTAATCACAGAAACGGGGTACCCGGAAATTTCACTTCTGATACCAAACTAACGTTAGGGTCCTAGTCCGTAGTCGACATGGTTGACGTTAACGTCACAACAAACCCAAAAATGTTGAGCCCATGGCTAAAATCTCCCAAAATATTGTTCCGGGTCCTCACTTGAAAATCAGTGATATTTTGCCATATTTGGGTTACATTATTTCCCCACAATCCTGTAAAAGTTTTCTTTTTTCTACGCGAAGCGGGGGTATTAGTAAAATAGGGTGAGGACCTTTACTTGACCCATCGTAGATGTAGACTCCAATCAGAGGTCGCAGAATTATTGTAGACTGTAGACTCGTCCAATGAAATGCCCCAGTATTGAGACTGTGGACTGTATAATTGCACCATAGAGCCCCCCCTCCGATCCCCCAAATGTGGGGAACCGGGAGTACATTTGAAGTAGGACTGCGCCTTTCCTCCTGGTAATACAATTAAAATAGATGATGAACTGAGGTTAAGACGTCCCAGAAGCAGGGAGGTTGGGTTCGAACGCATGAGTTGCCCCGGGAAAGTTTTTTTTCCCGACACTGGAAAGCACTGAATATACAGTGCTATACAACGTCGGTAGGGGAAAATTAAAAACAATTGAAACTTAAAAATCCCTGGTCAATCAATTGTGATTTGTTATTTAACTTTTGGTTTTAAACGTGATATCTTTGACCCCGCACAAAATACGTAGTATCCTTGGTCCATTGAATAACACATGCTTTTTACACAGAAGGATCACGGTGTTGATTCGAAATACGAGGTCGCAATGCAACATCCACGACTTGATCTCTGTACAGTACAATGATGTGCGTGGTCGACGGCGCACAGTCGTGCTGAATTTCGGCCAAAAATCGGTACGGGTTGAAAATATAACGATTCCGTCATTAGTTAACGTCATGGACAGGATTCGAACCTGTGGGAGACCCCATTGGATTTCGAGTCCAACGCTAACCCATGGCCACCATGATACATCATGACTAGGGGTGGATGCATCCATCAAGAAACATGGTTCGTCTGCAAGTTTAGCATAGCTATCACAATTGTCGCAGTCTCCATGTCGATGACCTAATCAGATCCAGGGGGACAGGCAAGACTTAAATTTAGCATACATTGTTATATGTTATATGCCTTCCTCTTTAGGCAAATTGTCTTTGCTACCCTGGATGAAATTCTCCCCGATGAAGTTATTGGTTCGGATCCAGCTGCCCATTACAAGGTATTCTGTTGAATGTCTGGCTAATTTTATTAACCGTGTAACGGTAGGGTTGGATAAGTGTGAAACAAGTTACTCTATATGCTCTGATATTTCAAAATAAAGAAGCATTTTGGGACGCCACTGTTCAAAATAGTGAAGTACGTAAATTTTCAAGAAAAATGATTTCTTCGAAATTAATTTAGGAATTATTTCCTTTAATAAATGAGTCCTGAGACAAAAAATATTACAGGCGCCATTTGATACAATATAAACTTGACAACAAGTAAGTTTCATGAAGATGTGATCATTTTTATGTTTTTTCGAATCTTTATCGTCAGTTTCCTGGTGGTAGCGGTTTTTTGAGTCGATGGACAAAAAGCTGCACCCTCTGGGGAAACATTGGAAAAGGCATCACCAGGATTTCAGGGGGTTTAGTTTTGAAATGTATTCAAATGTTAATTTACCTTTAAAATAGTTAGAAATCCACAGCAACTTTGCCCGCTAAACAAAACATACAATATGTGCAAAGACAAAAGTTTTCATAAAAGTCATCGTGTCGTGCTGAGTGATTAATGTTTGATTGAAACCACTGGGGGTAACGCGCAAGTTCGAATCTTGTCCACGAGATGATTTTGATAATCTTAATTTATTTTAAATTGGGACAATTTTGTAACAAGATATTGAAACTATTTCATATTTGGGTGGTCGGCACGCTTGTAATCCAATGACTTTGGAAGGGGTTGATGGATCCCTGAGGTGGGAGTCCTGGTGTAACGTTCATGACGATCGAGTGTCCCGGGTTGTTTGGCAACATGTTTAGCTCGGCGGAGGTTGAACACCCGGTTGATTGTAGAGGACGAACCGACCCAGGCGGAAACGCAGGGAGAAGTCCACGTGTGGGGCAGTAACGGATTCGAGAATAGTGACGCCACACAGCCCGGACAATAAGGAGACCCACCCTTCTTTTTTTTTCCTCTTTGTGCCCCCCACAAAACACACAGTACTAGCAGCCCTCCCTCCTTTCAGTCACCATTGAATCCAATTCTATTGTTACTCTTTCAGAATTTAATTGTCTTCACTGTTTTGTGTTATCTAAAGTTTCCAAAAATTTAGTTCTATCATAAGGAGGAAAATATCACGATTTTTACTTTCAGAATTTACTTGTCTTCACGTTTTATCTAATTTTGGTTATCTAATTGCTTCGCAAATTAATTCTGTCAACTCGGGAGAAAACAAAATATCGCGTGTCGTAAAATTTCATGTCACGGGCAGGGGTTGAACTCTGCGCGAGGATACCCAATTGGGTTTCGAATCGGATTTCGAATCAAACGTCTTAATCACTCGGCCACCATTACCAAATGCATTGAATATGGGTGGTTGCATTTATCAAGAAACATGGATCGTCTTCACAGTTTAGCCAAGCCGTCATAATTACAGTTGTCTCTTTTATGTCGATGACATAAGCGGTTATGATCCAAAAAAAGAAGCAATTTGGGCGCAGCAAAACTCGCCTATTCTTATTGTCCGAGTATTATTGTGTAAGTATGTAAACTTTATTTCAAGAAAAAATTATTACTTGAAATTAATTTAGGAATTATTTCCTTTAATAAAATGATTGCTCCTGAGACAAAAATAAAGGTATTCGATACCATCATAAACTTGACACCAAGTAAGTTTCATGTAAAGCGTGATCATTATTTTATGTCTTTCGAATCTTTATCATATCAGTTTCACTAATAATACCGGTTTCTTTTATAGGTCGATGTACAAAAGCACATCCTCTAGGAAACACTGGTATGCGCGTCACCAGGAATTTCAGGGTGTTTAGTTTTGTGAATGTATTCAATTGTTAACATTACCTTTAAAAATAGTAAGAAATGCACAGCAGCTTTGCCTGCTAAACATAACATACATATGTGCAAGACAACCACTTTTATACACGTCATCCACAGTCGTGGTGGCCGAGTGGTTAAGGCGTTGGGCTTGAAACCAATGGGATACCCGCACAGGTTCGAATCGTCCACGACGATTTTTTTGTGATAATCTTAATACTATTTTGTATATTTGATGCAATTTTAGAACAAGATATTGAAATCTATTTCACATCGCGGTTGGGCGTCGTGGCGTGCGCCTTTAATCCAGTGACTTTGGAGGCCGGGGTTGGATGGATCGCATGAGTTCGGGAGTCCTGGGGTCGACTCGTCTATGACGATCGGGTGTCCACGTTAAGCTCGGCATTAACATGGTTAGCTCGGCGGAGGTTGGGGCGACCAGGTTGATTGAAGAGGGACGAACCAGCCCAGGGGGGAAACGCAGCAGGCAAAAGTACCCTGTGGAGCAGTAACGGAATTGCATCCGAGAATAGAGACGGCACACATCCTGACAATAAGGTGAGACCCAACTCTGTTTTTTTTCTTTCCTTTTGTGCCTCCCATACATAAGTTAGCAGACCCTCCCTCCTTTCAGCCACTAATTGTTGCGATGTGTTTTTCAGATAGTGATACGTTTTTAGCATAAAGGAAATAAGAGAACATTCTAGTTCATGTGTCCAACTCGTCACCGAGGACTGGGCTGACCAAGATGGCGGGCTCAATTTGACTTGACTATTCCTTGATTCAAGTCGATTTTAGTTTTGACTCCGCTTGACTATACCAACGTGTTTGACCCGAGTTGATTCAGTCGAGTTAAGTATCGACTCCACTAAACTGGGCTCGACAAGGTGTCCAATAATGACCTCTGACCTCCCTAATTTGCATAGGAGACTTAACAGCGCATGCGCAATGAATTGGTCAAACGGATGACTGCTTGTTCATAATGAACATACCTTGGTTAGCTTGCACCCTCCTGAAAGGCACCACCCATACAACCATCTTTTAATCATACTTACCTGGCTCAGGAGACATCGTGATCAAACAGGCGATTCTCCAAGGCGAGGCTCGGCCATTGCACATCAGGCGGTTGACCTTTGCGATTCCCTCAAATGGGGAACTCGGAGTACAATTTCGATAGTAGGACTGTTCGCGCCTCCTGGTAATACACCAAATATAGATGATGTAACTGAGGTTAAGACGTCTGCACTAGTAAGCAGGAGGGTTTGTGGGTTCGAATGCCGCCTGAGTTGCCGAACGTTTTTCCACAGACACTGGAAAAATGAGTATACAGTGAAAACATGTCGGTGTAGGGCAAAATTAAAATCAATTGAAACTTAAAATACTCTCGGTCAATCAATTGTGATTTGTTATTTAACATGTAGTTTTAAACGTGATATCTTTGGCGCGACCCTGGCTACACTATACGTAGTATCCTTGGTCCATTGGAATTCCAATGGAAAAATAAAGAACACATAAGCTTTTGATTACAGAAGGATCAAGTGTTGATTCGAATATACGAGGTCGCAATATACAGCCGTATCCACGACTTGATCTCTCTGTATAGTACACATGATGTGCGTGGTGACGGAGCAAGTCTGTGCTCAATTTCTCGGGCCAGAAATCGGTACGGGGTTGGAAAAAAATATAACGATTCCGTCATTATGTTAACGTCATGGACAGGATTCGAACCTGTGCTGGGAGACCCCATACAGAAAACTACATGTGTAACATGCCCTTGAAGCAATGCTTTGTACTGCAACTATTTTTTCAGCTGAATTTTCACTCAAATCACTGTCAATTGTGCCTGCATGATTGAATTTCAACCATTTCTTTACGAGCTGTGTAGAACATGTCATTCTGTCATTTGCTTTTTGAATTTTTAAAATTCATGCAATACTTGTTGAGATATTCTAAAAAATATTAGGGGGAACTTAGAAGTTGTGATGGGTGTATAGATGAGCAAATGAAACAGGCAATAATAGCCAATTATAGGGTTAAATCTAGTTGGTCTGTTTTGATCAAACTTGTTAATAGTCAAAGAGTATGAATGCCTTGTACTCCAAACATTAACACTTTAAACAATGAAAATATTCCTTTACCTTTTCTAAATGATAAACCAGTCTTACAAAGAAAATTTGAAGGATAAAAAAAACTTGAGACCTAAAACCAAAAGAAGGGAAATTATACAACAGTCACCCAAAAATTTTAAAACACTTGAGCAGAATACAGTTGACTTCCACTTTTACCCTTTTTCTACAAAATCATCATTCTTTCCATTC
>CM055828.1:1353401-1530901 GCA_029582265.1 Zoroaster sp. YZ-2022
ATCTGGGTGTTACTCACAACTTTAATTTGTATGTGCACAGTCAAGATACCAGACAGAAGTGATGGCTATCATATGAGACAACAGATACTGATTTAGATATGTACAGTACATGCATATGGAAAACTCCCAGACATCCATGACCATGATAACAATAACTTAGAACTCTCTTGTCACCATTTTGATCCACCATCAAGTTTTTTGTTTGGAAAACCAGTGAACCATAATCTTTCACAATACCTAGATTTAATATTTCTTTGTTCAGGATTTGTTGACACTCACTAGTTATGCAGCAGCCTACGTAGGCTATGAATAATCATAGTCTGTAGTACTAATACATGGTGAGTGATACACTGGGGACTGGGTTTGTTCTTGGATTTACATTAAGATATTTGTTGGAGATCTCTGATAAACAAATTAACCCAAGCTTAAATCCTACGCTGATCAGTAGTTTTTAAGTTCAAAAATGTTCTTCACAAGCATCAATATCTTGAAATATTCTTAATTAAATAGCCAATCTAGTAACAGTACCTTTCTTTTTAATTAATAGTTGCAGTGAACAAGAGAATAAGACACTGGAATTAACTGAGTAATTTACTGGTTTGATACATATACAGACATATAATACAAATGAAGAATTATCATCATGGTATTTATTACTTGAAAGAGATGCCATGCTTTGGTTGTTATTGCTCTACATGACACGCTTGAAGGGTTATTTTCATAATGTATACATGTCAAACATAACACAAGTGTTGCTTATGGCAAACTGAGTTATTTATGGTGTATCTCAGCAGTAAGGAACCTTACTGCATAACTTATCCTTGAGGTCTGTGGCTCATGTAAAGCTGGATTTGGTTATACAAGGATGATGAAAGAATAAAGATTCACAATAAGTAATGTTTACTGGAAAAAATCCAGTGGTGTTAATGCCAATATGTGTATGTGCAAATCTCAAAATCCTTTTTAATGATTCAGTAACCCATAATCACACGTCATAAACAGACATTTATTCACTCTTATGTCAAGTGTAGATCAAAGACCATAGGCTTGGAAATATTTCTTTTGTTGTTTTCAAGCCAAAGTTTTTAGCTTTTGATTTTTAATCATCTTTATAAAAAATTGTGGTGCTTTTCTGTTAATATTGTTTGTACAGTACACCATACCTTTATATGTAAAGCTTTTGCCAATGACCTTTTATTGTATATTGCTGTAAAACATTGCATCTGTGTATTTATCAGAATACTATTTTACAATAAAAATAAAATATTCACCTATGTGAATTGTAATTGTTCATTTTGCCTTGAGTTTTTACCTTAATGCTGTCCATCTAAGTTAACTCAATTTATTGCTTATATATCAAATGTCAAAATGATAAGCTAAAAAAAAAATTGAATTAAAACTGAAAAAAACCCACACTTTTCAAGTTATAGATATGTATACAAAAGTGATAATGCAGTCATTTATATTTGTATTTTCAAAGCTGCATAGCCACACCATGAAGGTTCATGACAAATAAACAACTGTAATCCATCGATGACACTCATAATATTTCCAGTTCCGATCTGATCCCATGTCCTGCTGAAGTTAGTTTATCTATTGCACAAAAGTCTAGTGATTCTAAACAGGATCTGTCACCTTAAAAATTATCCTTGGTGGCTGTTTTATTTTGTTGGTTATGGTTACGAACACAGTGACCAGTGTCGTGTTTTTTTTGATGGACAAAAATAACAAGGACACAATAATCTTGGAAAATTTGCATTTTGCAGTTGTAATTTAGTTTAGAAACAACACCTTGTCCTTTTTTCTTCCATTTTCATTTAAGTCTCTTCAAAATTACTTAAACTCTGTGAGGCCAATATGTCATATTTTTAGTTCAGATACTGTGAAAGCAAACCCAATTTGTCACTTCTCGGGCTGATTTTCATCGCTTTTTTCATTTACATTTATTATTTCAACATTGATTTATGAAAAGCCCTTCTCTCCTGGAACATGTGCTTTCAAAAGACTATAATGACAGAAACCATAGAAGCATAACTACAAACCAGAGGTGAATGAGAAACCCATTGAGTTCAATCAGGTCCAATCCTTCTGCAGCAGCACAAACCACTCCAGAATTATCTCAAGTCTTTTGTCGGTGGCTTTTGCCACAACAGAAAGCCCATTGCTCGGTCTGAACAACTCGCCCACCAAAATTGCGCTATTCACAATTTATCACAAGTTGGGTTTGGGGCTTTGTCACGTTTTGTTTATCTAAGCAGAGTTTACAGAATGATTCACATGCGTTCATGGCAGGCGGGCGTCTTTTGGCCTAGGCCAGTGAAACCCAGGGGTCGCAACCTTTAAAATTGGTAATTTGTCATGACATGCCTCAATTCTGTCTGAAAAGAAATACATATAAGAAAAGGCCAACTTATATATTCACTCTCCAAGGCTATTGGCAAAATTTTGCACCACTTGGTGGGGGATTTTTTGACACAATTTTATTCATGTATAACTATAAAAAATAACACTCGAAGAATAATATCATGGTGAGACAACATGGTAAGTTTTTGTAGTCAAAGAAAACTATGTTCAGCTGTGTAATATAGTAAGGTACCCATGTAAATATGTGAAAAGAAAAGGGGAAATTCTGCTTCAAATATTTGAAGGGAAAGTGGAAGAAGGAAGTCAAACATGGTAAACAACAATATTTAGTGTCTAATATTTGCACAGACATTTGGCTATCACCACAGGTATTTCAATTGTATTTCAGTATGTATGAGTTATACAATTTTAGGTAATTTATTTAATAGAAAATACATACTGGGTTCTGAATTTCAACAATTAAAATAATTTCTTAACATAATCTGCAGTACTTTTTAGTCTCCCAAAATCCCATATAAACATTTATTTTACTTTGTTGAGATTAATAATAGTAATGTTCAATTTCTCCGATTGACATGGTTAATGCCCATCCTGTTTTAAAAACTGTTCCATGCTAGCCGATTGATATGAAACAGATTATGACCTTTATTTCAGGTGCTTTGTTGGTATGGCATATAATTATATCTCTTGACAAAGCAAATCTCTAAATAATATTTCGTACTGAAGTGTAATCTGGGTGAATGTGAATGAATCGATGTGTGTATAAATATACTGTGAATGTGTATATAATCAAACAGAGTATGACTAAATAATTATGTAAAATATTGTACTCAAATGAAGCATTATTCAACTTTTTGTTGTGTAAATTACATGTATGATATAATAGTACACATAGATAACAGTTGTTAGCCTGCATAAAACTCATCAAAATTAGATTTTAAAGTGTTTCAATAGAGCAAATAATTTGGCTACAAAGAAATAGTTACTGCATTCTCGTATGATGAAAAATTGCCGTAAAAATGGTGGGTAATGTTAAAAATGTGTATGAGGTTATGTTCTGAATATATGAGGTGAAAGTTAGGTTGTCATGGAAACAAACCAATTGTCAGAAGGCTTTAAAAAAAATCACCTACTGCTTCAAATAATTTTAATACCTGATTACCTGTAATAAAAATATGTGTCATTGTTTATAATGAGATTCAACAGGAACAGATGACTGACACATTATTGATGTAATGTAGCTGTCATCATTTTTCAGTAGGAAAAAAGTCAGTTTGTGATTTGGAAAACCTAATTTCTTTTGTAAATTCATCTTTTGTAATTATAAATCCATCTTTTGTAATTATAAATCCATCTTTTGTAATTATAAATCCATGCATAACAAAGGAAATGGAAGAAGAACAAAATCTAAAGTTGTAATAATCCACAGACCCAGTACATTAAAAAATTACAGAGGTTTGGTGATGATGTTTTGCTAATTATTTAATTATTGGAACATAAGTATTCATTGTAATTTTTAGTAGTTACTTATCAGAACCTAACTATTGAGTCTGTATATCACACAAAATTGATTCTTTATTACAAGTTACGCATTTTTGTTCTTGTTTACTGTTTATATTTCTTTATATTTGCTACCCTTTTGTGCAAAAAGAATTGTTGCCCATTCTTGTTAACAAATGGTGATATAGAATGTATACATTAAAACATTGTTTTCCTGAAATTATATTGGTTTTATAAACCAGTTGTTTGAGTGAGGAAAAAGTGAGGCCGGAAATCTTTTAGAATTTGTTTTTGCAAATACCCTCTTACTCTTTCAAAGTTTTTCCAAGTTTGTACTAAATATATCTTTGACTGTTATTTCTTATGTACATTTGTATTTAATAAAATATGTTCTTTTTGTAAAACAAGAAATCCTCATGAACATGAGGAAGTATATATGGGGATTAAAACATTATGTTCTTGAGATTTCAGGCTACTAACATGACAGTGAATTGTTATACCGTTCAACTTTTTGAAGTTGTTGTTTAAAAAAAAACACCTAGTAATTATTCAGTTGACCATAATATTATTTTAATTGCTCGTATTTTTCATTATTTTACCGCCAATTTTCATCTGATTACCATTTTCCATGTTGAAAGTAGGCTGGTTGAAAGTAAAAAAAATACTTAAACATTACACTTTCCAGTCCACACAGTATTTTTCAGGAGTATGTTTTACAAATTAACAATATTTAAGTCCGGCATTCATGGCACCTCATTAATTGATTTTACCCATTTTGTAACTGGTAAACCATGATTTTTAAGTAAAATATACAATTTCAATATAAAAATTATTTGTTTCCCTTCTTCAATGGAAAATATAAATTTTTCGATTTAAAACAAAATTGACGGTAAAATATTAGAGCAAAGAGGCAGAATACCTTTCAGGAATTTGTTATGTTCATTTTGCCTGTTTTCTTGATCATGGATCAAATTCTTTGTGAGTTCTGAGTTGCATCATTTAAATTGATTTGATTATATCTTGTGGGATTCAAATTATTCTTTGCATAATCTCTCTGCTTATATAAATTTGGTTCTTTTTAAAAGATATCTGATCATAGAGTTATCCAAATTAACAAATCAATAACTTTTGTCATTAATCTTTCTATTGTCTAAAGCATAGTCTATTATGTAAATTAGCTTGTACAGTGTAGTGAGCATCAGCTGCCAAAATGTGACAAATAAAACTGCTGTACTGGCCGTGTTTTCAAATAATTGTTTCAATTTATGCTTTATTTCCATCAAACTTATTGTCTGTTTTTAAGATTTATCAATAATACAAACCATAAGACTGGATAGTTCAAACAAATTATCTGTTTACCCTTAACACCAGTAGACGTAAGACAGAATCGTACAAAAACCCAAATATTTGTACTAAAGATGAGACTAAAAATGTAAAATAATGCATAGCCCATTTTAATTTGTATTCAAGATATATTTACATGTAAATAAGATACTCTCATGATATAAAGGGCTCATTTAACTTGAATGTTAACATACTCAAGCTCATACTCAGTTACTTGACCAGAAACCAGTCTGGCAGAAAATATGAACTCCGTGCGGATCACATGACATCATGTGATATTCTGTATCCATTGATGACCTCATCTTGACATGTTTTATCTCACACAAGACGGTACCTCATTAGACATGTTTTATCTCACACAAGATGGTACCTCATCTTGACATGTTTTATCTCACACAAGACGGTACCTCATTAGACATGTTCTATATCAAGCAAGAGGGTACCTCATTAGACATGTTCTATATCACACAATACTAGGACCTCAGTACACACTTGATCCCTAGCTTTTTCCTTGGCTCTTGAGGTATTTTCATTTCTTGTTATTTTTCCTTCACTCAACTCAAAAGGTCAATGCCAAATCTGCCACTGGAGGCCTGGAATGGGTGTGTTTTGACAGACATATGCAGCACAAATGCTCTAATTGAGGCTTTCTTGGGCCCTATGGTTACTTCCTGGGTTTTTATGATTCCCCCCTGAGGGCCTTAAAAATGGTCGTGGTACATTTCCAAGGTTGCAACTTTGCTGTACCACATTTATCATAACTACTGGGTGAATTTGTTTATTGTATAAAAGTTTAAAGGATAATCACATGCAAACGTGATATTGTCATGTTAAAAAATGTTTATACAAGCAGGTAGCTTGATCAAGACTTGACTTTCAGGAAAGAAATCTACTTAGACAACAGGGACCTGAAATGACCTGAAATATTTGTACAAAAACTGTGCCCCCCCCCCCCAAAAAAAATTACAAAACACAAAAATACACAAGAGGTCTAGTAGACAGCTGCCATTTTTCCATTTACATGAAATTTGTGGTTACAGCAGTCTGTCTGTTTGTAATTTAAAAAATTGTTACCCCATGTTTAAATTCAGACAAATGCCTTTTTTTAAATTTCATTGTGTGAATTACATGTAGCAAAGTTGAACTGGCACAAAGTTGTAGCACTATTTATTAATGGCATGCTCATTGTTAGAACAGCACCATTAACGTCGGTTGTACTTTTTAATAGATAAGAATTAGTCAACTGAAATTACTGGTGGGTTTGAGTATCTGTCCCTGTATCACCAAATCTCTGTACTTTGTGCTATTAAGTGGTCTTTATCAGGAGTCATTGGCAGATGTCCCAGGAAAAGCAACACAATTGTTATTGTCTCGAAAATGAAATTTAGACTTGAATGATGTACCATGAGTTGAATATGTGGTTTCTAAGTTCGGTCATTATTTGCTTGGGCTTTGCTATTATTACAAGGTACAAAGTGTTTGCTGGGGATTTTGATAATGTGTTTGTAATGACCATCACTTTATTGTACTTTTGTCGCATGAAAAAGGGAGTTGTGTTGAAGAAAGGAGAAATTGTTTGAATGTAATTTCAAATAATGGTTTTCAGGTGAGCAAAAAACATGAAAATCACTTTGGTTGGTTTTCAACTTGAACTTTTCATGAACCATGAATATACTTAATTGCGTTCTTTTTTAACATTTCAAGAGATTTAAAAAAAAAGAAGCAACTCTTTTGCTTTCATAGAAAATAAACACAATAACAGTTGAATTTAGGCTTCATGCATATGCATATATGGGTGATAAACAATTGATTTAATTTTGCCCTACACCAACATAGCACAATACATATATGTATTTGAAATAATATATTGCCTAGCCGGCCACCCTTACTCGGATGTCGGACCCCCACATATCAAACCAAACTCCAAGAAACTGTTATTCAAGTTTTTCCAAACCACAGACTTAGCTTAATCTGTACCCAGTGTGTATCGTGACCAGCCAGTCCAAACCACATGAATAGCTGGCTTTATTTGGCTTTGCAGTCCTTTTGTCTTGCCATTTACACGTGGTAATCATGGTTCATTCAGGTTATAATAGTTGCCTTACCATGACTAGGGCCTGTTTGTTGTTTGCATTACCCTGCTTCTTTCTTCCTTGCATGAATGCTTTTTTGTATTGGCTTACATCCAGTCCTGCATAGGGCTGGGTTAATTGCATTTTGCACTCAAGTACTGTGTCAACATGTACCTTGTGAAAAAAAAAATGAGAGGGTTGGTATGGCAGCAAAAAGTTAATAAGATCATAGAACTGTGTCTTGGCTAGTCAGTGATAAGACAGATTTTGTATACCCTTGTTAATTTTTACTCAAGGAAGCCAGACAAGAGCCCTTTTCACACGAGCACCGATAACAAAGGTCCTTGGTAATGGGCGCCAGTTGTCTGTCACCTCGGTCGTTTGCGATTTTTTAACAAACTTTCACACGACTTCCCACTCACGCCAAAACGAACGTCCCTCGTTTTCCATGGAGGGTCAAAAGTCATGATTGTGCATCCAATATTTCACTGGTACCACGCGCAGAGCTTATTCACTGAACGCTTTCTTCTACGTTACCAGTGGTTTTCCCGTGAAGATATACACGTGCGAAGTCAAACGTTACTTTCTCCCACATTTTGTTTTCATTTCCTTCCCATTTCCCGACAATTTTATTCTCATTTTATTATGGATATTGAATCAAGTATACTTGCAACAATTACGACGGATTCACAGAGTCAGATTTCTAACGTAAGGCCATCCAACGAGAAAAATAAATAGTTGTAAGAATTCTTCTTCTGGAATCCTTTGCTCTTTTCGACGATTTCATGGACTCAAATTCTTTCATGAAATTCAAGAGAAGTAGCACGAATGTTATTTCTTCGGATGTGTCGCAATCTTGGAAGGACGTACAAGTTGTTTACCCAACACACATCCGGGATTTATTGCAAGCTGATTTAGTGACGTGTTCTGCGCATGCGAAATGATACCGCCAAAGCAAGGAGGGTCCCCTGTTTGGGCGCACTAAGCGTTTCACACGACCTATCGTGGCGATTTTAACATCGTTGCGATTTTTTGGAGGAGGTCTCGATCTCTGTTATAAATAACGAGGGTCCGTGGTAATTATTTAACAAGGATAGCTTTCACACGACTGGGATTTGCTATTTTTTAACATGGATGCGATTTTTAGTCAAGGTCCCTTGTTAAAACGGTCTCGTGTGAAAGGGCCTAAATTTGCTTTTGAACAAGCACATGCTGAGGGAAATGTTTGGATTGGTAACAAAATCAGGAGTTATCTTGGTTTGTATTTTCCTGATGGATTTTTGTTATTTTAAATTCATGTAAAGACCAACAAAATATTCCCAAAATAAGTCCCCGTGATAAATTTTACATAAATTCTAACGATACATTATTGCTCAAGGTTGAACACAGCACTCAAACGCTTATTTTTGTAGACTGCCAACTGTTGCCTGATCACATGTGCATGCATTGATTATAGGTATAATGGTAAAAGTGTCATTTGATAAACATTACAATGGGGGAAATCATTGCAGCCAATCAAAGATCACACCCAACAGATAATTTACATATTACACATACCTCCTGAAGCTTCCCATAACAAAGGATGCTTGGAATATCTGTTAAAATCCATCTTCAGAACGCTTTCTTCACACAAAGAAGGATCAATTAACATCACTTTGCTCAGCTGTCAATGCTTATTACTCTATTTTTCCATACTGTTGCTGACTCTTGTACAATGAACATTGAATAAAACAGACAAAGAATTTTTTTTTTTTTTTTTTTTTTTAAATTTCTGTCTAGATCGTAATTTTGTTTTCCTCACCTAAATTTGTGAGGTTTGTTGGGTTATGTTTGTATACATCATGGAATAAGACCAAATACACCACTTTTTTCACCAGAAATGCAGTTATAGATATTTCCACAAAGTGTTTATAACCAGTGTGTTAATCATCTGTTATATCATTATTATTATTATTATTCACACTGTACTGCATGATGCCATTATTTTGTTAAATCATTGAATATTATGTCAACTCTCATGGGAGATTTTTAATGCTTGACCACAGCAAAATGTTGATATACTTGCCAAGGTATATCTAGTGCACTTAAAAGTCAAACACTGTCAATTAAACCTTAAGTGGTGTAAGTACATTTACAGATCAAAATGAGTCGACCATTTTTGACTGGTAAAAGCATTGTCTTCTATTGGTCAGGGTGGCCAAAATGACAGTAAAACCGGTCAAAAATGCCCCTGTGTGCACATTTGGGTCAAAACAGGCAGTTGACTGATTTTGACCTCTATAGCAACTTCCCACTAAAGTGCAGCTAGAGTAGGAGGGTTTTTAATGGTTATATTCTACTGTTCTCAATATCATGCACATGCTGAGAATTACATAAAAGTCTCCCATCGACATGGCATGATTTATCATATACATGTACATAGTAAGCAAATAAATAAACATCCTCTTTGGCTTTTAGACTGAGTTACATGTATTTACATGGAATTGTTCAATACTGAACTGACACCAATACATCTATATGAGGTCTACACCTTTGCAATTCATTGCCCTTACATAACAAGTTCTCAAAGAACCATGCTTTCAGACCATGGAGGTAGAATTACCCAGTCACTACCACATACTTAAGACTACTTGGAGTGTCGTGGCCGAGTGGTCTAGCTTACCGGACTCAAGTTCTGGTGTTAGCAGCAGAATATGGGTTCGAATCCCGGCCGTGACACTTGTGTCCTTGAGCAAGACACTTAACCATAATTGCTTCTCTCCACCCAGGGGTTAAATGGGTACCTGTGAGGGCAGAGTTGGTTGATTAGCCCTATATGCGCTGTAATGGCAGCAATTGAGCTGTATACTCCCCAGGGAGCTGAGATGGTTTCAGGAATGATTTATGAGCCTTATGAGCAGGGGTAATGATATAATGCGCCTTGAGCACCACTTAGTTGGTGGATACGTGCGCTATATAAGTCCACACATTATTATTATTATTATTATTACTTTATGCTTTTCATCATAGGTTCTATACACATATCCTTTAACTCATGGTGGCCCTTCTTATAAGGACCTCATGCATACATGTACAGTACTACACATCAGTCAGATGTATGACCATATTGCATTCCTGTCTTATTCAAGCCACCCCTTCAGCCAAGACCCCAGCCAAGAGCTTACACCATCTGCAAACAGTCTCAAAAGAAGCCAGCCCTCTGTTCCCATTGTTGGCATCCATTAGGAGGATCCTTTTCAAGGCCTGGTGAGCCTCTTTGGGGGAAATAAGGATGGGTTTTGGGGTTTGAAAGGGAAGAGGGGTGTTTTAATGGGAAGGGTTGAAAATAGATTAGGGATTGCACACACTGCATAATGAGAAAAATAATTAAAAATCAATGGAGAATAAAGTTCACTCTGAAGATGTGGGGCTGGTATAAGGGATCATCCCCCAAAATACAAACCCACCTAATCTTATTCCTTCAATATTACTAATGTGCCCTTAGCCTGTCCATATGTGTTTAACTTTCTTGACCATGTTGATCAGTTGTCTTTTCTTTAGATTTTCTTGTTAACATGCTGATAATTTGTGGGAAAAAAACCTTGTTGGATGGTTGGATGTTTCCTTGTTGACTTGTTTATTGGCAGATCATGGATTGAGACAATCTCTCAATGAATGTATAATAGGACAGTTTCAAACATGGATGTCCTTTCACACAAAGCTCATTTTGTAATATTTCTAAAACAATGAGAACATCTCTCACACAATGTTTTTTTTATCATGTTACTGTCATTAATAATACCTGAGTTGAAACATCTCTTTAAAGGATTGTGGTGTCTTTGGTTGGTTGTCTGGATTGCTATATAAAGGAAGGATCTCCTGGGATTATTCACAGGATATGCTCCAGAGCCTACATTATAAGATCAGAACTTGTCAAAGAATGTTCGATTAATGACTGGAAAAACTAATAGTGAGTTGGTTTAGTTTATTGAGATAATGTTCTTCTAATCTTATGGTGAATGTATAATATTATAAAGTTGGTTATGTACACACTTGTACGTCTTTTTGTATGTAAGCAAAGGATTGAAATTGAAATTTTTGAAAATTAGTGGCCAATCATTCTTATTAGTTATGGCATCCCTCCCTCCCAAAAATGGGGCCAGTTTTGTTTACCAACAACCTGTAATATGGTGGATCTTGTATTATTTAGTCCACTTTGGTTCAGAAGCATTCCCCAGCCCCACCCCAACCCTTGACTGTTTATCTTCATGAGTTAGCTTCTTGGTTTTGAATGTGATCCCTTGCAGAATTTCCGGAGCTGGCTTGCATCAATTGCTTTCATTTTCATTCCAACAGGCACTTGCCTCTTCAATCCATGCAATTTTGAATGCTTACTGGATGTAAAGAGTTAAAGACCTGCTTGAACCAAAAGTACTGTTTTTTTATATGATCCCATGAGTTTTACTCTAAATATTTATCACATCATTTCAGGGTTGCCCATATCCCTTGTGTAAGAAATATATTCTGCACACCATCATGTTGCATCAACAATGATTATTCTGACTGATCACCTACTATAGAGGGCAGATACTTTTGGGATTGGGAATTCCAAATGGCCTACAATCATGACCCTTTGCAGTCCATAGTAACCCGCATTCCTTGCCCCAAGTCAATCATCACTGTTCCACTTTTTTCTCCTTGGAGTTTCAGGTCAGCTGCTTTACCTTTTTTGATGCAGTATATTTTTTCTGATTGTTACATGAATGCTTTTGAATTAATGGCTTTCAATAAACAATTCCCTTTAAATTGCATTTAGTATGAAAGTCTGGTTTACAGTTTTCATTTAAAGGGGCAGTATCGTCATGATCAGAGCAGACTTTCGACAGGGCATGGAATCGTTGTCCTAGTTTAAGATGAACACAGTGACTGAAAATTACTGGCTTATTTATGCAGCAGCGATGGTAATATGACCTTATCATGTGGGGTATACTATTATGGTAGTCACTGAGTTAATCTAAAACTAGCATTCTGATTCCATGCTCTGTTGATGATATTGTGATGCGTGACAATACTGTCCCTTTAAAGCCATAATCAAGTAGTATAGGCTCTGTGGGATCACTTGTGAAAGAAAATATCGAAATTGAACAATGTTTTTGACAACGTAATATTTTTTATTCATTTCTCATATAAATTTGCTAGAAAAGGGACAAGATTTCTTTACAAATGTGGCAGACAGGAATGGTAGATGTGGGGAAGCTCGCCACCTTCTGAAGAATGTTAAGTCTTTGATGGTCACACTCATATATCCATGTATATACAATCATATATATATACAATATTGTACCTGCAAAATCTGGATAACACATCTATACAATGTGGCCAGTTTCCCATTAGTCCCAAGGGCAGCTTCTTAACACAGGGTTGATGACAAATATGGCAAGACTGACAAAACAGTGATGAAAATCCTTCAGAGTGATTGTCAAAATGGGTGGAGAGAGGTTGTTCAGTGTAAAATGTAAATTACTGGGAGGGTCAAAATTCTCCAGAGACTACAGAAATATTTCCAAAAAAGGTGTTGCCATATGGAGCATTATTCTTTATCCTGTGGTCATTCAAGATATTAAATTGTATCAAGAATTCCTTTGTAAAAAAGTGGTTTTGGTACAATCTGGTAACTAAACAGCTAAAGTCATTAAAGGGATTGTACACCATTGGTAAAATGACTATAAATCCATCCATACTTAACAAGAATGAATGAAGAGTCTTATAGAAACTAACATGTGAAAGCTTCTCTTTATCTTGTAAATCAATGAGAATTAGTAACAGTGCATTCTGATTTGTTTATATGTATTCTAATTATGGTAATGAATCACCAACACAGCCAAACTAATTTTTCTTCCAACTTTTCCACATTTTCTTGAAAATTACAACATGTGATCAGACGGAATAACTACGCACGATGGTTTGGTACCATTATCATCTTACAACCAAGAAAGCTTTTAGATAATAATTCGTTCAGTTTGTTTTTAGGATATAACCAATGGTGTACACTCCCTTTAAAAGGTGTGGAGCCAGAAAAAACAAGGTTACAACCCTTCAACGATGTCATTCTGAAGACATTTCTTGAAAAGGGACATAATTTGTTGTATTGACATTCATTTCCTTTTGCAAGAAACTCTCAGTCTGTAACATGACAGCATTTGTAGTGACCTCACATGTCCTTACTCATCTGTGTTTACCAAATTTCCCCATCACATTACAGACACATAAAACTCAATTCCTACTAGATTTTATGGGGGTCAGAATGGTACTAATTTTGAGAGTGTGGTTTAATCTGCTTGCAAATAGTCTAATGACCACATAAAAAGCTGGTAGCCCTCTACAGTTCTGTTTACCTATTCAATCTGTCTGGCCAAGATTCCTAAGAAGGTCTTATCATAGGTCTTATACAGGGCATTTGTGCTGGGGACCAGCAGGGGTTGGTATATAATGTTCTGTTTGGACTCTGTCAATGTGTTTTGTGTTCAGCAAGGTCACAAAAAGGTAAGTAATTTACAAGAAGTGGAATACCCAAAAGAGGTTTGAAAGTGAGGTGATTTGGACAAAAGGTTGGAGAAGATTGTGTGGGGCAATTATAACTTGGTTATTGTGTTGTAAGATCTCTGGACAAGTACTGAAAATCCCCCTTTACAATATGGCACAATTGTGGTTTAAAAAGCTCACATGAGCTTGCTGTGGTGTTACTATGTGCACTTAGTTGAACAGTAAGTAGTCTGTCTGTATCAACAATACTGGTCAGTTTATGCAGATGTAAGGACTGTTTTGAAGGTTACAAAAATTGAGAAGGGGCAGAGGGAGGGAGTTCTACTTTGGACAAGTTAGACCTTGAAGAAAAGTTGAACAGGATGATATAAAGAATGTAAGTTATACTCTGAAACAAGATTAAGATTTGTCCTAGTTTATTTGTGTAAAGAACAATATTTTGACAACAAGTCTATCAGGTTTGAAAGGTAAAAGGTCTTTTTCAAACATTTTAAAAATATGTTGGTACTATGTTAACAGTTATAAATAAAGGTTTGATTTTATTTGTGGCTCGAGTTAACACTGTGTCTTTTACATGTAAATCAATATTAGTACATGATGGAATTTTTGAAAATTAAGAAAATGTGTATCCCCTTTTCCGGTCTAGATATCCATTATCTATGCCTAACATTCCTGTGTGTCTGATATGCATTGAAGTTACAGCTTGATATTATAGCATTTATAAAATTCAATTTGCCTGTCAATCCTAATAAACCTGCCCGCAAGCAACACTTCCTAGCATTTTGGAATGATACACTTAACACTTGGCCATGCCAGTAGCAAGAAGACTTATTTCATTAAGTGTGTTTTCCTTGACAGGTTAGGGGTTCACAGGAGACATTTTAATTTGTAAATGTTGCAGGTTGTCAATTAAAGAAATAGCAGTGGACCACAATGATTAATAGAATTTGTAATTCCTTCATTGGATATATATCCATTAAATAATCTTGGTGAAAATGAAATGTCCTTGGGGATATTCATTGTATAATATAATGTTCTGCTGTCAGATGCATCTTATCTTGGGTTTTTTATATTCTGAATTGTGTTCTTCTGTTGTCCTGTCTTTGCTAGGGTCTCTCTCATCCATTAGAAATCATGATAAAGCAATTTCTCCAGGGACAGATTCTTTGTAATTTGTGCTATTATTCTCCTGTCAATTTGCCATCAACTTGCTATTTTGCTATTTTTCTCTGTTTGAGCAGAATACAATTGTCTCTCGCTTGCATGTCCTGTGTTTCTCTCCTTCAGAATCTTATCCCATAGAAAAACACATAGATTCATGGTAAAAATGTATGTTTTTCTGCTATCAGTAATGTGCTTTATAGGTGTGTCCCGCATTTTTCTTTGAGTGCCTTAATTAACATATTTTGACTGTTATGAATTAATGTCTATCTTTTCTTCGTCCTCCATTCACAGATCTTACAGATCCTCTCTTGCCATTCTTACTCATCCTCATGTGTATTCAGTTGCATCCTCACCTTATGCTGTCTCACGGAAATACTGCTTACTCTTAGCATATAGTTCTCTCACAATACTAGATCCATTACAATCGATACAACAACCAGTAGTATGAATCATGAGTGATATCCTTGCCCATCTTATATGCAGTATCACCCTTACAAATTCCATTGCTGAATCTCCCTACAAATGACATTATGATTGTATCTCTTTTTAATGGACTGATTAAGCATGCGATTTATGCAGGCGGTGTATCTGTTAAATCCGTCAATGTACAGATTTAAGGACCACATGGTTTATGAATTATATGACTTTGATTGTATCAACCAACACCCTATGGACAGAACCAATCACATCTTAGAAATCTCACTTGAAGATTTTATCTGTCCCTTTTCCCCTGCATGGATTATCCATATAATGAAACTGCATCTCTGCTATGGCGATCAAAACCTTGAGATTTGAAAGTCATTCTGTGTGAATCCATTCCATTACATGGCTTGAATTAAATCAGCCCTGTTGAGCATGCCCACTATCAATAGAATATTGAGCAGCTACCTTCAACATTTCTCCATTCTTTCTCCTTAGTCATTCAAACCAATCTCGTCCTGCACTACACGACCGTAACACTTTTAATTTGGCTGCAGTAGTTGAATATAATCATATGAGTCATCTCAGTGGAGTGCTCGTTAAAATGTTGAGGTATTTATCAAGTGGGAGACTGAGTTGTTGATATGAATGTAAATTTATTTTTCTACTACCATGATATATTTACTAATTTAAACTTGACTGAGCTTCATGTAGGTTAAGTGTATTTTGTTTTTCTGGCAAATTTACTTAACCTGCATGTCGGAAACTTGAAAATGTTTAATTTGATGTGAACTAAATGTAAGTTTTATTCTCAATTCAAGCATATCAGATTGTGGAAAAAATAAAAATTCATGTGGACTGTTGTCAAAAACATAAATTCATTAGTGTTTATTTGACAGTAGAGCATATCCATGACTATTTTGTTGTTAATTTCATTATTATACAGTCTGAAAAGAAAGTAAATCAATATTACATACAATTGGAAATTGCATACAATGTCAAACATTGTACACTATTGATAATTGGCCTAAAGAAATTGAGCAAGTTATTATAAATCTAAAAACTTATAATTGGTTTAAGATGGTAGTAGTACTAAACATCTTGAGAAGATATTCTGTCTGACACGTTGTAATTTCTTTAGAAAATGTGAATAAAAAATCATATCTGAAAAGGATCATCAGCTGATGTTATTTAAAGTGATAATCCATTTCCACATGAGAATGATTACAAATAATCTGAATGTTTTTTCCTATTTTCTCCTTAAGATACAGAGAAATAAGTTTAAATGTTCCCTGATTGCTTTCTGCACATACTGCCTTTAAGAATGTTCACCTTAAAATATATCAAATTGTATAGATAATTCGGGGGGGGGGGGGGGGGGGGCATCAGCAGTCAGGAAGCCAAGAAACGTGGAGTCTCTGTCAAATCAATGACTGTCAATAATCATTTCACAGCATTGCAATAATTTCCACAATTTGAACATGAATGATTTGAGAAGCAGTCACACATACTATTTAGTGCATGTGAAGGTCTACATCATGGTAATGGCTGCACTGATATAAAAGCACTACAAAGACTCGACCATTGATTGGCTGTTTTGAGGCAACGTAATTATCGTCCTAGAGAGAGAGAGAGGGATCTAATTGAGTGGCATCCTGTGTTGGAATCAATAGCACCTGGGAGTTATAATCAAATAAAATGGTTGTCTCTATCTTGTGTGACCTCCGTACTGTCTTCGTAAGATGGCTTTTTTTTACACCAGGAACAAAGAAATAAATATAGCAATAATTATGTTTTTCACGTTGCATTATAATATTATTCACACTATGTTATGTTTTGTTCACATGATAGGCACATTCCAAGTTTGAAGTGGATGTTTTTGACTGTGTTTATGTTTAAGTTTCCCATTGAAACCCAGAATGGTTTGTATCTGTTCTACTATAATTTGATTGAATGGTGAAAAAATATCACCTTGCTTTTTCATAGTGCAAAGACCTTTACTTGGGTTTCATAAAGTGAATTTTTTTTTCTTCTAAATTACACTTTACAGGTTGATTCTGTCACATGGCAAGTCATATTTATGTGTACTTACAGTATGTCTTTTTTCCTTGATGCTTGTTATTTATTTGACTTTATTTGGAAAATTTTAACTTAAAAAAAATAATAAAATCTATTGTCAAATAACAACAACAAAAAATCAGTTATGGATGTCAACAGGCAAGGATGGAAGATTGAATGGTTGGAATCAGAGAAGGAAAAACAACTTGAGATTGCCTGTAACAAGAGCATCGAGTGGTTCAGGTAATTTCATTGTGGTTAACTTTCTGCAGTGAAATCAAAAGAAAGATTGAAGCTTTCATGTATGTAGGTCAGACTAGGTGAATTCCCTTCGACTGCCTATCCTGTAGATTCGGCAATAAATTGACATCCGGATGCAAGAATCAAACAGAGCGTACTCCGTGCTCAATGTCTCGAAAGGTGCATTTAATGAAAGAGTAGATGGGAATGTTTTACAATGTGGCAGAATTGGCCAATTTTATAGTGGCTGGGTTTTAATCTGCAGGCAGGAGGAATTTTTTATTTATTCCCCTAATGTTTGAACCTGCTCAGGTTTGACTAACACGTTGAAATGTTAAGCGATGCGATTGAAATCTTATTTAAAATACTTTTCTCATGGGATTATTGATAAGAAATAGAAATGTTCAATGATGAAATCAAAGAGTGGAAACTGCATCATGTTTGAATTATAAATAAGGTATTGATGTTGCAATGTTATAGCATTTTGTAGATGATTCCCTTGTATTTTTTTTAACAACATTGATATTTATCTAATATCTAAAGACTTACTTTGTGTAAGGTTGGGACATTATCAATCAAGAAACAATTTAGTTTGAAGAGCTTTCATCTTAAAGAAAACATGAATTATGACCACCATTGTGCTGGGATTGGTGGGATTGGTATTTTGTCAGATAAACCTATTGTATATTTGTCAGGGAAAACTTTCAGGTAGGAATTCATGTTCAATTTGAAAAGAGGGCACACTCTCACTGGATCAAGCAAAGTTCATGTTTTCATAGATTTTATCCAAATAATATCCTTGACAATTCTACCAGATTACAAAGAACACAATTAAATGAACTTTTCAAGAGATTTCAATTTATAGAGCTTACCCATGAGAAATGTGAATCATAGATTGGACAAAATATTAAGACGTTTTTAAAAACTTTGTTTTAGTTATGCTTTTGTCTTTGTAAAATCCCCTCCAAATATATTGTCAGTCCATTAAATTCATTGGTCTTGTTGTTCTACATACCAGTCTAATGGACTTTGATCTATTTCTAGTCAACCAAATTATTGGCTGGTTTTTCATGGTCTCTTATGACTGAATAGCAGACATGGGATGACCTCCAGGCAAGCAAGGTCACTAGCTGGTATCAGACCTCTCTGTTATAATGACCTACAAATAAATGTTATGCAAACAGATCACATTTTCCCAGAAGAAATTAAAGATTTTTGTAAAAATACTTTGACAAATAATATTATTGGAAATCAAGTTTTAGTCCAAGTTAAGGTCAACACAAAATAATTGATGAGAAAGAGGATTAATGCTAAGATAATATATTGAACATAAAAAGATATTTAACTGTTATTATAAATCATGCTTAAACTTGAGAGGGTTAGGGAGAGGGTTACACCTTGACTAACATAAAGCAATTATTGAAAATTATCATATAATCTCATAAATTATTTTTAAAATTAAATTATCAATTATTTATAATGTTTGTGAAATGTTTTTCATGGAAAAAGACTATTAAAATAATGGAGGAGAGATATTATTGCTGTAGATGTAACCATCAAATCTAACACTGTAACAGACTAAGACTAGCGACCTAAACTGATTTACAAATTGAATGCTTGGTCAAGACGTGATATTCATGTAGAGTAATTAATGATAAACACGCATGGTCATGGAACGTGCGTTGGAAATTTAAATACATATAAATCTCAGCTTGCTCTGTGAGGAAGTGCTTTTGAAATTCAATAGATGCCTCTCTTATTATAGTAGATGGTGCTATATTAGAAGCCCATCAGGAGAAGTACACGAAGGATCCTAGGCCACCGGTGAATATTTGCAGAGTACCGGGTCATGTGCATAATTGCCTGATTGATGCTGTCGGTAACCTACGTCCAACGGCTATTGCCGGGGAAAACACAAAGGCAGTGGTAACTAAGGGCAAGATTCTGCAAGAGATTGCCGTGTTATTTACTTGGAGCTGTCGGCTCCTACAAAGTGACCATTCACGCAGGAACAAATTCAGCATGCAACAGTAAATGAAAGATCCGAGAAAGCATTTGACATGGCTTTGTGGTGATAGATTGCTTAATAGAGAATTGAACATTACGATCAGGGAAATATTTGCCAAACGCAAATGGCTATTTCCATCTTAATGTATCATTTCTCACAACGATACTCGCCATCAATTATTTATGCTCCCAGTAACATGTGGCAAAAAATTGCACTCACATATCTTTTAATCTTATGTGTTCTTAATTTTAAAAAATAGATTTAATCTCAGATAATATTTTTTTATCTGAAAGACGACAAAGGAAATCATACTGAATAAAAACTGAAAATGTATTTTGTTAATGCAGTTTTTACCCAGTTCGTTGCTGCTGTTGTAAGAAAGAGGATAACATCTGGCCTTATGGCAGAACTTTAGAATTCTTAGTAAGTATCTTTGTTCAATACTCCTTAATGTGCCTAAAGTAGTTACGCTTAATAGGCATAATTTTTGAGATTTTTTCAATTAAGGTTATTTTCATTAGTAACAAAATTGGAGCCTGCATGCCCATTCAGTGGAAGTTATGTACTGACATTTCCCATGGGTGATACTGATGGGTCTAACTTTATCAAACAAAATATTGGGAATATCAGTCATCCTGCTTGCATGCAGAATGCAGACAAAAACTAACTAAAAAGTTATGTATGATTTATCTATAAAAATAGATATAAACAGACAATTGGAAACAAAAAAATCATAGTGTTATTACTATTAGTCCAAATGCTTATTTCAATAATTTTTTTGATCTGTCAATTTCCAATTTGACATGGTGGATGGTCTGAATCATCAAGCTGAAATCCATTTGGATACTTGAACCAACAACTTTAAAGTCAGATGTAAATAATGAATCCTTTGTCTGTATGACTCAATAACATTGTCAATCACTAACGATCAATCATTATGCTAATTAGTCAATTTTAATTCTATTAGAGACTTCCCATAATGCCTATCCAGAGAATTTTAATCAATTAATGAAACATTTGCTCTGTTCTCTAAACAAAGAGTAGCATGAAATGGCTGCAATTATATGGACCATTAATGACTTTTGGGTCCAGTGTGTGTTTACTGAATCAACCTCCATTTCATGTGGGATTTAGTATACTCCAGAACTGCCATATTTTAACACATGAAACCAAACATGCATTCATACACGCAGGTATGTTTCCCCATGGGATGTATGACACACAATGCTTTTTGTTCCATGGTTCAGTCATTTTTATAGGCATGTACATTATTTATTCGTGACATTTTTTTGTATAGTCCTGCGCCCTAATTACGCCAACATTATAGATGTTGACCGTCATTCATTCTATTTACCATTATGTACCCAACATATGTGACCATCTATGATGTGACTGAGTTTACCAATTTTTATTATATATATTTTGTTTTTACAAAAGACTCGGTTGAAAATACTGTGCTGAAATTCCTTTGTAAAGGATCCACAATACACTCAAACATATGTGAATTAAGGTCCTGTGGGGAGGAATAGAGCTGCATTAAACATTGAAGTGTCGTGGCCGAGCGGTGTAGCTTACCGGATTCAAGTTCTGGTGTTAGCAACAGAATGTGGGTTCGAATCACGGCCGTGACACTTGTGTCCTTGATCAAGACACTTAATCATAATTGCTTCTCTCCACCCAGGGGTTAAATGGGTATCTGTGAAGGCAGAGTTGGTTTGCTCTATATGTGCTAGAAATGGCAGCAATTGAGCTGTATACTCCCCAGGGAGCTGAGATGGTTTCAGGAATGATTTATGAGCCTTATGAGCCTTACGAGCAGGGATAATAATATAATGCGCCTTGAGCACCACTTAGTTGGTGGATACGTGCGCTATATAAATCCACACATTATTATTATTATTATTAACTGCAAGACCAAATTATTTGCCATAAAATCTGGATTACACGTTCAACCTTCCCATGTATTTTCTGTTCTTTCACCTTATTCATAAAAACAAAAATTTAAATAAGAATAAAATAAGCAGGAAAAAATCATCGGAGTTCTCTTTGAACATTGCTCAACTCTTCCTTACCCATGATGTCCCACCCATCCTCCATCTATCTCTCTGCAGGAGATGACATTTTTGTGATGTAGAATTTAGTTTCTAGAAAGATCAATATAAACTTAAATGTGACTTACAAATATTTGTAAGTCATGTATGAATAGGGGGAACATGGGCATCAGAATCTCAGAGGGAGATTGTAAGTAATCTTTGAGCAGGGTACCTATAAATGATTTGCCATCTTCAATTGAGCAATTTAGAAAACAGCGAACCACACAGCTGGATGTGGAGAGAAAGTTGAGATACCCCTGGACTGATGCAAGAGATGAGGAGGATTTAGATGGGAAGACATGGTAAGTTTCTTGGGAGGAGGAGATTGATAGGGACAGATCTGTAACCCTTGTCATCTTGGAATGTCTCATCAAGAATGACTGATGCAGACTACAGGATACTCAACTATGGATATTGATAACAGATGGAAGATGAGAAGACCATGGAGCGACTATGGGATGAGTGCTTTACATTTGATCTCTTTCTTATTAAAGTTACTCTGTCCATATCATTTGCTCTGTGTTTAGCTTGTTTTTACACCATCTTTTTGTTTGTTTTTGTTTTGTTAAAAAATGTTAATAACTAATATAATTTAAATGTTTCGTGTAAAAGCCCTTGCTTTCTCATTTATACTTTATTATGAAAAATAAGATCTGTTGTCGTGAAAGAAAAACCACAGCATCTTCACAATGTATACAGTTTTCTTGCCATAAACTGTTTGTTTTCTCCTTTATTTGTTCTCAATACAGTTTTGACTTCAAGTAGGGTTCTGTGGGATATTGAAGAAGACTTAAATAACAGACAAACATTTTTTCCTGCAATCATGAGGAGCCACTATTACCAGGGATATCAGCAATGGTTGATTGATGTAAGTTTTTAAATATAACTTGTTAAAGGGACAATATCGTCACGATCAGGGCATGGAATCGGAGTGCTAGTTTTAGATTAATTCAGTGACTGGAAATAGTATCCCACATGATAAGGCCATTACTGTTGCTGCTGCATAAATGAGCCAGTAATTTTCAGTCATTGTTTTCATCTTACACTAGGACACCGATTCCATCCCCGTTGAAGGTCTGCTCTGATCATGACAACACTGCCCCTTTAATACACAGATTGAAATTTGTGGTTCATGTATCCATCAGTTTGTGTGTCTGTTTTTCATTCAGTGACCTGTTTGTTCATTTAAATCCACCCTGTTTCTTTGTATCTTTTACATGGGTTTGCACACACTATGCAGTGCTAGGCCTGTCAGCTGAAAGTGAAATTTAATTTCACCATAAAGAAATGGTCATTGGGAAGTGGAACTTTTCCAGAGCAGGGTAGTGTGGTAATACTCCCCTCCCCCCCCCCCCCCAACTGTGCCTGGGTGTCTCTGTAGGATTACATTAATGAAAGCATTTGTCACTTTGTTTACATGTCTCACACCTGAATCCTACAAAACAAAGTCATAAAGTGCTGACATATGTTCTCCATATCTGCATGTTTTTCTCACATTTCAAATGTCTCAATCAAAACTTACTCTTGTACACCCTAAGGGAGCATTATGTGTGTCACAACCTTCACTTGACTCAAATCACATTTACAATAATGTCCTAGTGAAAGAAAAGCACATATCATGCTGCATACTTGTCAGACTGCTCGTCTGTAAACTGAGAAAGTATATAAGATATGTGAAATTCACTCATCACATTCCACCATGGGTAAATCCCTACTGTACTCAGCTTTCCTGGTTTCTCAATCAAGACCTTGCCACAGACCCCATTCATGATACTCCATCTTCAGCATCTTAACCGGAATGTCTGCACTATATGTCAGTGATATTCTTTATATGTACCACACCTCAAGTATGGAGATCAGAAATATTCCCCCAGGGACATGTTCAAATAAAAGTCTTGCTTTCTAAGGGTGCACACATAATACATTGATATATGCAACTCCATCAGTATTACATCAATGTTCATTTTCTGATGTTGTCCATTGAGTTCTGTGTGCAAAGGGTTATATGCCTGGAGGTATGTGGAACTATGTGGGGATGTATGGCGCCATGAGAGGTCAGGGGTTATCCAAGATGGAGATGAGAGATCTTTGGTTGCCATAGTGATATCATGTGTGGTGCTGGTCCTCCATGGGAAATGCACAGCTGTTTGCTTTTACCTCAATAGGAATTTGATGAACAATTTGTCAAATTCACTTCTGTTAATCTTAATTACCTTGAAATAACACTGATTAAATCTGAGCATATTATTTTCACCATGTCCTGTTTTTGTGATTTGTTGGGAAGAAGGACTAATTCACACACATACTCCAGGTTTCTTAAAGGGACAATATCGTCACAATCAGGGCAGACTTTCAACAGGGCATGGAATCGGTGTCCTAGTTTAAGATGAACACAGTGACCTTATGACCTTATCATGTGGTGTATTATTTTCAGTCACTGAGTTAATCTAAAACTAGTAATCTGATTCCATACCCCGTTGATCATGCTGATATTCTCTCTTTAAGTGTTTAGTGAAGGAATGGTTGACTTGAAATATTTTATCTAAAATAGAGTAAATCAACATTTTTGTGCGAACTGAAAAATCTCATCCCTCATACATGTAGATCATACCAATACAATTCTTGGCAGTCTATAGTCAATTAATATTTGTGTTACATTTTCGCTGTACCACTTCAAGCATCTGTCATTTTCTTGTCTTCAGAGAAAGTATCAAAGATTCCAGACTCTTGATGTAGATCAAATAAAATATTTCCCATAATGTCTGGTGAAGGATTCTAGATTGGTGGTCTAACAGTCTGGGCAATCCAGATGAGATAAGTCAACAGAATTCCAGTGGTGAATGCTCATATGTCCAATTCTTTATGTATGAGAGATATTTAAAGATAACAAAAAGTAAGAGACAGATAAGAAACTAAATAAACATCTTTAGTACATTAGTGTTAGGTAGAATCAAGACAGCATACCAGTAGATTATTGTGGAGGTAGAAAAGATGGTTCCAAAGATTACATCCGGACTCTGAATTTGCCCTTATGTTGAATTTATACATTGCTCATTTAGAAATAAATGAACTTACTGTTAAATAAGTAATTTCATATCTGACCAGGGCATCCTTATAGAGTAATTTAGAATGAAATTGAAAAGTGCATGATAAATTCATTGCTGGTCAAATCTGTGGATGGTTATTTAATAATGCTCTGGTCAATAGTCTCATTTATAATTGGTTTATTTTCTTTTACAATTAAAAATGAAATTGCATTTGAAAAAGAGAAACATAAGGAACATGATTTATAGCCATTTCATGATTTATTCATTCAAAGGAGATTTGTTGGTGCCCTCAGCATTCTAAAATACTAGTGTTACATTTAATCACTGTTTCAGTGCATAATCAGCAAAGATTGGTTTTAGTTACCATAGAAACACATGAATCATCATTAAAACTTCTAGATAAATATATACTCTCATATGATTTGATGGTCTTTCTGATGTGAATACTTGTAAGTGAGATTATTCATAATAATAGTAGAATTGGCTATAGATTAACAAGGGAATTGAAAGAGGGGAATAGTGGTGGGAACAGCCAGACAAAATAAGGAAATCAATTAAGTGATAGAAAAACATTGATATAGAGTGAGAGTAACACATCAGTTGAAATTCAGTGAGTATACTGTTATTTTGAGGAACAGATTTGGGAATTAAAGCAGGTTCATAGTTCTTAGTTCAATGGCAAAAGAACACAATTTCATTTGACAATGTCACAGTAATCTGCTTCACTTTTGCATTCTTCTTAAGTATGTTATATAGATATTCTTAAGGAATTTGTGTATGAGTTCAGATGTTATGTGCATGATGGTAATCACATTCTAGCACACATCATGTATGAGGATTAATAGTAACAAGATCTGATATCTTTGACCTTGAGTATATGAGAATGAATCATAATAAATATTTGGCTGTGGATGAGATGGCTTGTGTACAATTCATATGTAATGATACAAGTAGAAAAACTACACTGTTGAAGGGGTATTGCCTGTGTTTTTCGATATTTTATCTGTAATTTCTTAAAATGTTTTCATTGGAACATTGAGAAAAAGAAAACAAATGCTTTACAGTAAATATGTGCCAAAATTAATTTATGTTGATGGTGAGTCATAAATTTATGTAGGATCTATTTTACTGTTATACAAAGCTTCTGACAATTATTTTGTGACATTTATAATTTTTTGTTTTCCTTTATGCTAGGGAATAATAAATGTTCTAATAAACAAAACATTTCCAAACAATTGCTGGTAAAATAGAAAAAACAAATAGTTGATACATCTTTAATGCTTAATGGTGTTGGGCTAGTCTAGCCTATTTTATAAACAGAGTAATTCTGGTAGGTTTAAATGCAGATTATTTGAAAATGTTTTTCAGGCTTCTGAATCCACGTAGTTGGAAATGGCTTCTCCTGAAGTCATAATTATATTCTGAAGCATTCTTGACAGAATCAAAATCTTGAACCACACATATAGGTGTGGAGAGATGTGATTTTGTTTTGCAAGGTCATCACACCATAGGCTAGGATATAAGCCCTAAATTATTAAATCTGTCATCTACAAGCACAGAATCCGTGATTCAAGCAAATTTGGTGTTTTATTTGGATAATTCAAAGTAGTCCCTGACAAACCTTCTACCACAGGTTCTCAACAAAACCCTTTGTCAAACTTACAATCCGTGTTCTGGCCTTGCCAATCCGATTTTGGCACTCCTCTAAGATTTTCTTTGTTAAACAAACCTACCCTCAAGGGGGATATAACTTCAACCCCTTCCCCCTAGAATCAGCAGTAAGAAGAATTTGGCTCAAATGCTGACCCTAATGTGCCACAGGGATGACTTGGGAAACTGAATAAATGGCAAAGTTTGGGTCTTGTGAAAATCTAGATTGTTATTTTCAGCTATTATGATAAAACATTCACAGGATAGTTTTCTGGCATCTTTCTTGAAAACTAGAGGGTTGAAACGCATGTACATTAATTACCAAATGCCATTGTTGTACCTCCCTTAATTTTTTTGATTATTTTGTTATTAAGTTATCCATTCACCATTATTATTGTTATTTTAATTATTAGTATTATTTTTGGAACAGAGAGGAAATTATCAACTTTGTTGACGTATTTATCTTTTCAATATCTGTGTACCAAACTAATTAACAAAATGAAGCACTAAGATAGATTTTGTTTAATTAAAAAATAAAACTATTTTGAATCCAAACCAAAATCTGAAACCAGCAGATATTTGACTGAATAATTATGGCTTACATCACGATTAGCTTACATCTTTAGTCAGATTTAGTAGGTATTTTGGTGGTCTTGTGTTTATTGTGATTCTTTGGTCCAGTGAAGCGAAATGACTGAAGATTAACTAGAGTTATTAACAGTCTGAATGCCAGGGTCCTGTGGGAGAAAGCGAAAGCACATCACACAATTTATCAAGACTTGCAAATCCCACTGGGTAGTGTTGAGTAATGTTATTGTTGGACAGTTCTTTGTCCAGTCAGTTGCACTGTAGCAAGAGACAGTATGTCTGTTATGAAATGTCAAAGAACTAACCATTCCTGAATGTATCCATGCCAGTACTATTACCCACTCATAAATAACAGTTCCTGGAATCTAGTGAGTAGTTAATATCAAAGAGGAAACAACTCAAGTGTAGCTGTCTCAACCATGGAGGATTTTTCTTCATCCATGTCTCAACATTGTCCACCACTCATATTCTCAATTGTAAAAGCACCAGTCTCACTTTGAATCCCATAGACTTATGAATTAGAAAAACAAGATGGTGCTGATCAGAGAGAAAAAAGTTTTTTTTAAATTTTATTGTCAAGGCAACCTTTCTGTCCACTGAACAATGATGTTAATTGCCTTGAGAAAAATTAGCATTAATCAAGTTGTCTACTGTATGTTTACATTACATTTTCACTTTTTGTTTGCATAGCTCTTAATTAGTATGACTCAATTCGGGTGCCCATATGTCTGTACTGATTGGCATGATACTGATTACATGTACATGTAGATGTATGGTGTTGCTGGGAGGGGTGGGGGTGCAGGGGTCCAAGGATGACTGGAGCCATGGTGTGTGTTATTTGGGTACATGGAGTATAAACATTTAAATTAAACCATGGAAAAATGGAAATAGTTTGAACAGTTCATGCAGGTATAAAGACGAAAGGGGGGGGGGGTGGTCAGGTGCAAATCAAGGATATTAAAAAAGGGGCGGGCCACACAAAATGGAAGATTTACACATGGCAATAAAAAGGGGAAGTACATGTACATGTACATGACCCCTTTACCCCCTCCCCAGCTAAAGGGTCTGACCCTTCTGGGTAAAGGGTCTATGCTTAGAATGTTGGTGTTCATGTTGTGGTCTGTCTGGAATATAGACTCTAATGATAGACTTGTGTAAGTCTGGGAAATTACTCAACCCAATGGCCCTGTAGATGTTTGGTTTACAGCTTTGCTAACAAGAATTTCTGACATAATAATCTTAAGATACTTGCTATAGGGTCTGTGACCAGACCATAGTTGAGCTAGTGGGAATACATCTATAGGGATAATATTAAAGGAGCAGTCATGTTCTATCTTTAAATGAATTTAATGGATTGCATCTGCTACATCAATCATTAAAACAAATTAAAACACATGGACACACTTGGTCTGAGTCAAGGGTAGCTAAACAAAACTATTTGTAGGGCCATTCATGTCAGTTAACATATAAACTATCTAGGTCTTAGGTAACCATCCTGACAGGATCGATGACATCATCACCCTTGATCACCAGTTTGTCCATAAATACATGATCATCTACTTTGAATGATATTAGTACTGCACCTTGAAATATCCCCAAGCAAAGGAGCTGTCTAATTTTGTTTATGATTAAGAATTACTGCAATTAGCAGATCGATAATCATCTTACAATCAGCTTCCACCAATGGAATCTCTCCTTCTATCTCAGCTGGACCACCATGAATGGTAAGGGTCATTGTGAACCAGAATCTTAACAACCAATGAAACAAGATATACCTCATACCTCCGGGGCAAAAGGATAAACTTTTGTGTCAATGACCAAGTTCACTCTGTTGACCAGGAGCACAACAACATCAGTTAAGAGGCAAATCATGTACGCTCACACTCTACTTTTCTCTACTTTATTTGTCTTCTTTTGTTCTGGTGTTATTCCTGGTTATAAGATGTATTGATAAGGGATTTTCTAAGAACAGCTGCTATTGGCTGATTCAGCCGTTGCCAGGGGTGATTAAGGTATGACAAAAGAGAACGATTTGTTTCTTCTGGATTCCTTTCCTAAGAGTAGACTCACTTCAAGTCTTTCACTCAATGTAATTCTGGCTTCTCAGCTGTCTCTATAAAACAATGCATGTAGTTAAAAACTGGACTGAGGTAAAACTGTTTAAGAATATGTTAGTTTGACTTCTGCACTAGTAAGCAGGAGGTCATGGGTTTGAATCCCGCCCGAGTCGCCTGTGAAGTTTTTTCCACAGACACTCAGAAAGCACTGAGTATACAGTGCAAAACACACGTTGGTGTAGGGCAAAATTAAATCAATATGTTAGTTTAATTTCGTTAGTCGGTCACTGAGATGTGGAACAAATATAGGAGTTTTCTAGTATGAGCTTAAAGAGACAGATGTGAAATAATCAAAAGTAAAGAAAAAGTCCATGGAGTCTTTAAAATTTGTACATGCTCTGTTTTTCTTGAGAAGAACTAAACGTGCTGCACAGGGCAATAAGAAATTTCAAAAGGAAGTTTTTGTATCATATCTTAGTTGTTTCAACAGACAGGACATAAGGGTGTATAAGGACCTCCATCTCTCTTTTTCCTCTTCCAATAATGAATTCTCAGAATTGCTTTTTTCACTTCTGCCATGAATGACCTTTGCACTCCAATGTCAGACCTAATTGTGACATGTTCTATACAATCACTGCTGTACATCAAAGTCTCTATTATAGCTTCCATATAAAATGAAAATTGCATTCCATGATGATTTCAAAACATCAAGTGAAAGGTGACAAGTCTATGTATGCACAGGATACTAACCATGTTTTCTGAGTTTTCGCAATGGATGAAAAGAGTTTGAAGAATGGACATTGTTTGTACAGAGGTCTAGAATTGTTGAGGAGGACTACAGTTGGACTGAGGGAATGTTTGGATAGGGGCACAGCAATGATTGGCCAGTGGGGTACTTATGACCTCAAGAGTTGCTGATGTAGGCATTATATATCAATTATCACTCATATCAATATTATACTCATTATATTTGTCATCTTGCTGGTGCAGTTGGTGAGTATATGGAAGATGACATTTGTTTATGGAAATAATGCTTTTAAATTGTTTAAATTAAATTCTGAAGAAAAAAAATTTAAAAATAAAAACCTTAAAAATGGAAATTACTTAAAAATGGAAATTACATATTTTGTTTTAAAGTGGTTGTTCCTTGCTGATTCAAATTGGTCCAAGAGATTCTCAATAAATTATGACAAAAATAACCTGTCATCTTATATTGACTTGAGATAATATCATATGTTAGGCATTACACTCCTCTAGACATTATTGTATTGTGTCTTCCCTAGCATCCAAATAAAGACCATATGATGGCATCATCGCCATGGTTTCCAAAGGTATGGTTGCTATGGAGACATTTATAAGACTGTATTGGAAGGATGGCCAGGGCTAATCAGCGGAAACATATTCTTGTTTTTCTTGAGAACAGACAGTAAATAACAACCACAGAGCATGAGTAATGACTGTTGGAGATAAGTTGAAGAAACACAGTGTAGATTTGAGATTGAAAGATCAAAATTACAAATTATACAATTAAAAGAAAATTCTCCTAACATTAGACAAGCATCCAGATTTCTGATTTTCAAAAAAAAACGACAAATGATAATTTAACTATCACAACCCAAAAATTGAAATTCTGGAAGTCTTAAACAAAAGAACTATGAAATAAACATGTTTTTTTTGGTCCAACATTTCAATCAATACATGATTTCATTAACGTTTGTTGTGGCCTTTTTGAGCAGCTCATGAAAAAAGTGCACTACTCTTTTATTTATTTATTTATTTATTTATTTAGTTTTTAAATATTATTAATAAGATCTGCATATTGGAATAATAATTGTTTAGTTTTGTGAAACAAATTTGTGAAAATATTTAAGTGCCAACAAATCAATCCACCTATTAAATGAATTGTGGGTTTCCATACAGCTTGAGAAAAACTTGTTATTCCTCATGCTTAATTGCAGTCAGGTCAATTTTGTCCATTATTGTTTTCAGTTCAGCTACCTTTCTCTTCTTCTTTGTCAAAAGAAATCTTATAAATGCTTTTAGTGCAAGTCTTCTTATCTCTGCTGTACCATAGAGACTTGAGTGAACGCACGCATAAGGATGAGAAATTATCTTTCTTTACAGTCTGTCCTTGAGATCAAAGAGTATGAGAATGTGAAGCTAAAAATTAGAAATCTCCTGGGGGAGTCTTGCAGAAGATGTCTCGAAGAAGATGAGAGATGAGCAAGATGGAGTATAAAGAGCAGAGAAGTAGATAGAGAAGTGGGATTGCTAACAAAGAGGAGAGTGATGTGCATAATTGATGGCACGGCCTCTTGGTGATAATACTCTTCTAAAGTGGATATAGAGGTGATGTGAACTTTCAAGATGGATACTCCAAGTGTCTATAAGATGGGTAGATGATGTGTGAATTCTTGGAGAGACAATAAGGAGACAGTTAAAGATATAGGGCAGTATAGATGTCAGCAGAGATAGAACTGAGATAATATAATATTCAATATCCAGTTTATTTCATCACATTCACAGGTGTAGTGAGTGTAATTTGAAACGGACTCAAGTTATTTGAAAGAAATTTCTGTGAGCAGGAAATGTTCATATCATGAATGATTTCTGTTTATCAAGAAAATATCCTCACGTCTTTGAAAGGTCAGGCTAAAAATTGTGAAAATTCATACAACAATAACACATTATAAATATCCTGTCAGGGGTTACTGCAAAATATGTTTAGCCCTCAAATATCAGAGGAGAGCTGGATAATATGATCTGATAAAATGATGGGAATTTGTATACCAACTTCACAATCAGTTTAGTGAGTCATGGATGAGTGAAATGACAAACACACTGACCAGGATGTAATGGATGAAAAGAAAAGAAAAAGTGAAGAAAAAACAAGCATATTAAAATCATTATTTCCTTGCATATATTTATTTTTCAAATTCATTCATATTGAGTTTCCTTTTTTCCAGAAGATTTCTTCAAAGCTGATATTCATGTATATATTCATGATTTGTCTAGCCCAAAGGAAATTAGTTTGCGGTTGGCTTTGAAACAAGATCCTGGTCATCATTAATATTCAGCCGAAAATGTTTCCAAAATTGTAGAAATTATATGAGAATAATCTTGTTTGACTTGACGTGGCTCCATGACAATTTATTCAGAATATGAGTAATCATTGAGCTTTATACGTAAACCACGTATTGTCTGTTTTGATAAACAGACGTCACTTCCGATGGAAGGATAGGATTGAATTGGGGCTAGGAACCATTGCAATTATTTTTGTATATAGTCTCATGGAAATATTACAATTTAATGTTGTCTTGCAAAATAATTAGAGTAGATAGACATAATAACATTTATAAAATAAATTGCATATAACTATCATCAACTGAAAACTAAATTGCAGAATAATTGCGTTTCAAATTTACTCTTTTAAAATATAAATATTTATGGCAAATGCCGAGTAATTCTGTAGACTGTGCAGTCTGCATGCTAAAAATAGTAATTTTGGATGATTAAGCGAGCTGATACCTGCCACTGAACAAGTTGTTTAAATACACTACGGACAGATTTAACGTATATCAGGCTTGACTCACATTATTCGCTCACTAGTCATCTTCGAAGTCGACAGACAGCTAGGGAGAGAGGGGGAGAGAGATGGGGGGTTAAAACCTTTCATTTAATTATCACTGGGCTCGTACAGATGAGTTCTTTTTGCAATCAACATGTCTGTATTTCAACTCTTGACTCACTGTAGATATTTATTTATTTATTTATTTGGAATTACACTTTTGAAACAGTGGCACACGATGTATGTAAATATCGGTGCATCCATCAAAACAATTTCTAAGTACAATAGTTACAACAATTAATATTTATAAAAATAACAATATTTAATAATAAAAATATTAAATAATAGTAATAATTTAGCGAAACAAAGCGAACGCATGGAGCTGAACGAAGGGACGCATTGACACGCCGCACCGTCGTATGCGAGATAACCATGTAGACCTACACAATGCCAGGTAGGTCTACTGAGGTAGGGTGAGCAAAATAACAAAATGCATACGGACCAATGTAGGCCTATATCCCGCGATTCGCTTTGCTTCGTCAAATACATATAATAAATAATATCAAGTAAATGGATATTTACAAAATAAATTGCAAAATAAATTGCACGGTATTGTGTTTAAAGATGATTTGATAACACTGTACACTGTTAGAACGCTGGCTAAAACCTCAACCAACACGGACCACATGCGAACCACACAACAGCCGTTTAAAACATTTAACCAACAAGCCCAAACATTTAATCAACGTTTACTAATGTCTAAACTTGTTGGTGAAAATCATCCAACAACAATTGCGCGTCTCACCCAGCAGTCCGTGCCGGCTAAAGCTCCGACCCGCGTTCCAACAGTGTAGGTTTCGGCGGATAGGCTAATAGGCTATCTCCTAACACCCCAACGCATCAGTCTTGTAACCCATACGCAAAAAGAGAAATGAAAACATGAAAACAATTGATTTAGAAACATGTCAAAGCGACAAGAGAATCCCGTCCATGTCAAAATCCCCCTCCACCCGCGGATTTGAAACGTATGAATTAACGCAGTTGATGAACCCGCCGGGGGTAGTTCAAGCTCTGCAAGCGACCATCATCTTTAAACACAATGCCTTTATATTAATGAAACAATACAATAAATAGCTATAAATAATCAACAGCAATGGCAGTAAACAAGTACATATATAAACATCAATTACGTAAGTCATCTCTTAGCTTCCATGCACGCTTGGTGTAAGATTTACAAAAATCATCAAAAATAATAGCAATATTGTCAACATCACATTTGTTTGGATTAATTGATACATCACTACCTAATGTAAGGTTCAATTTAACATCTAAGTTACTTGACATAAATAATTCCCAAAACATCAATACGATTCATGGAGATAAATTTTCTTTCTAACTTAACATATTCATCGGTTCTTATATCATTGAGCGCAGTGCAAGTGAACAAAAATGTTGAATATTTTCAGTACCATTATTACACGTTTTGCAAGTGCTGTCATGGTCCGGAGACCATCTACTTGTTCTACGATCGAGTGGCAAGGTATTTGAGCGAAGCCTGAATTTAAGACTTGCCCCATGGAAATCTGTTTTGTCAAGCAAGTAATTCTCCAGACTAGGACAGCACTTGATAGATACGTAATCCTTAAGTGATGACTTCCTATTAATCTCATCATGCCAAAATTGAACATAATTTTCATTAATAACGTAATTAAAAGATGTAACCCATTGACTTGTTTTAGGGACGTCCCCTATGCGAGCGTTATCAAGGATATTCATAATATCGAAGTTGCAATCAGCGCATGTCTTTTGAATGTTATTGAGAAAATTATACCGCAATCTATCCTCTTCCGAAAGATTAAGAATATTCAGTCGATTCTCCCTAAAAATGCAGACCATAATTCAGTTGTGAGTGTTCCCAGCAGGGAGCATTCACGCGACAGGCGATCTCTGTTGTTCCGCCATTTTGCCAGCTGTTTTCTAGCTACTGACGTTGTTTATGCTGAGCTGCCGCCATAAATTGGAAATCAAAACAAACTAGATATAAGTTTTTGTCACAACAAAAACAAGGTGTTCGGTTGAAGTTAAAATGGTTACGTCATCAATTCGTTTTTTAATATTAAACTTTGACTTCCGGTTTGGACAGGAAGTAATGTCAAATTGGGGTCACCTTTGTGTAAATATTTTTCGACAATTAACAATCTGTATAGTGGTACAAAAATTGTGAATTTACCTCTTGTGGTTGTTGAGATATGATTTTTTTAAAATATTAAACTGTGACTTCCGGTTTGGACAGGAAGTACGGTCAAATTGGGGTCACCTTTGTGTAAATATTTTTCGACAATTAACAATCTGTATAATGGTACAAAAATTGTGAATTTACCTCTTGTGGTTGTTGAGATATTATTTTTTTAAATATTAAACTTTGACTTCCGGTTTGGACAGGAAGTAAGGTCAAATTGGGGTCACCTTTTTGTAAATATTGTTTGACAATTAACGATCTGTACAATGGTACAAAAATTGTGAATTTACCTCTTGTGGTTATTGAGATATGATTTTTTTAAATGTTAAACTTTGACTTCCGGTTTGGACAGGAAGTAAGGTCAAATTGGGGTCATGTTTTTGTAAATATTTTTCGACAATTAACAATCTATACAATAGTGCAAAAAATGTCCATTTACCTCTTGTGGTTGTTGAGATATGATTTTTTAATATTAAACTTTGACTTCCGGTTTGGACAGGAAGTAAAGGTCAAATTGGGATCATGTTTTTGTAAATACTTTTGACAATTAACTATCTGTACAATGGTGCAAAAACTGTGAATTTACCTCTTGTGGTTGTTGAGATATGATTTTTTTAAATATTAAACTTTCACTTCCGGTTTGGACAGGAAGTAAGGTCAAATTGGGGTATAAATATATTTTGACAATTAACGATCTGTACAATGGTACAACATTTTTTAATTTACTTCTTGTGGTTGTTGAGATATGATTTTTTTTAATATTAAACTTTGACTTCCGGTTTGGACAGGAAGTAAGGTCAAATTGGGGTCACCTTTGTAAATATTTTTGACAATTAACAATCTGTACAATGGCGCAAAACTGAATTTACCTGTTGTGGTTGTTGAGATATGATTTTTTTAAATATTAAACTTTGACTTCCGGTTTGGACAGGAAGTAAGGTCAAATTGGGGTCACCTTTGTGTAAATATTTTTTGACAATTAACAATCTATACAATGATACAAAAATGTCAATTTACCTCTTGTGGTTGTGGAGATATGATTTTTTAAACATTAAACTTTGACTTCCGGTTTGGACAGGAAGTAAGGTCAAATTAGGGTCACCTTTGTGTAAATATTTTTGACAATTAACAATCTATACAATGATACAAAATATTTCAATTTACCTCTTGTGGTTGTGGAGATATGATTTTTAAACATTAAACTTTGACTTCCGGTTTGGACAGGAAGTAAGGTCAAATTGGGGTCACCTTTGTGTAAATAATTTTTACAAATAACAATCTGTACAATGGTGCAAAAACTGTCAATATACCTGTTGTGGTTGTTGAGATATGATTTTACGTGCATACATAATTAGCACGACCAGAGCTGATTTACATTCACCAAATTACGTGCATACATAATGAGCACGACCAGAGCTGATTTACATTCACCAACAGAGGGCGCACTTTTTAGCGTTGAAAAAGCCGTGTAGTCTTTCATTTGCAACGTAATCAAAACGTTTTAACTAATAAAGTATGATTGATCGAAATTCGATATCTGATGACCTAATAATGACGTCACAAATTATGTTTCATCTACGTGTTATGTTCTAAGTATGTGCCAAGTTTCAAGTTCATATGAAGTTTGCAAGTATGTGTTTTTTTGTAGACAATCGATCCGGAGAAGAAGAAGAAGAAGAAGGAGAAGAAAAAAAAAAAAAAAAAAAAAAAACCGAACAATAACAATAGGTGTTTCGGGCGCATACCCGAACACCTAATGAGTGTGACTTTCTCTGGTGACTTTAATTTCAATGTTGGGTTGAAGCTTATAGCGAATGACAGTGAAATAAATTGTATGTAGTTGTCCGAGTGAATTACGCTGTAATTTACTTCACCGGAATAAGTGTCAGATGGCAAATCAGAAGATTATATTTTGTCTGTATAATTATTCAAGCCCCAGTATGAGCAGGGACTTAGAGAAAGCATTATTTTAGTGGTGTGAAAGCCAATTTGCCGACTTCAGTGGCGAATACAGAACTGAAATGAGAGGTGGTCTGAAATGTTTACAATAAATTGAAGACCTTCAAAATCACTAGTGTGAACATTTTTGAGGGGGTTGGGCGGGGTGAACAAAATTGCTTCATGGGGAGGGGGTACGTGTAAGAAATCTCCAACCCCCCCCCCCCAAATTTTTAAAAATTAATTAATTAATTAATTAAATCAAACCAGGTACAAAAAACACAAGCCTGCTTTGATGGTTTGATTTGGTGTTTTTTTTTTATGCTGACTGAGGCTCTAAATGCCGACTTAGATTTGCTAGAGCCATGAGTATAAAATACCTCAAGCATTTCAATAACGGCAATTCCAAACTTGTTGTAAAACACAGAAACATAAACAATGGAACAGTTTCTTGTCGTTTTCTTAAAAATGTGAGCACTTCCACTTACTGTGATGAAACTTTCAAACTAGAGGATTGAAATGAACGTACTTTACCAAAACAGATATTGAAATTATAAAACCAAATAATTAAGTGGTTACTGTGATGAAACAATGAAGTAAATTATATGCTTTGAAAAAAATGCATTTGGCTGATATGAGACATGTAATATTGAATGGTTTGCCTCACTCCATTCAGGTATATGATCAAATCAATATTCCATTGCTTCTTGAACAACTAAAATATAATATAATATTTATTGCTCAGGAAATGTTTTCCTTTAGCAAAGCCAAAAATGTGTTGCCTTTGTCCAAGAAAAGGAATTTAAAGATTGAATGAAGATGTCTGAACAATGGATGCAAGTTGTTTTTATCAGTAAGGTAATTCTGAGTGTTTATTTAACCATTCCTCTATACTTGTATTTTTTAGTCATGCTGCATTTGATGATGACTATCACTTTACATCTCATGAAAGCCTCTTATTTCTTCATGGCGGAGAGAATTATCTTCACCTTGAGTGACCTGTCAGACAGAAGGCGGCCTCTTGAGTTGATGTGAGAAATTGAATTTAAAGAGGAATACTAAACACGTCTGTATGTACATTGTTTTAACAGGAATACATAATCATCTTCAGTTTAGGTGAATTCAGCTAATTTTAACATAAGTGACATTTTGGAGTTAAACATTTGATCATAGTGGATTGGGTGATAATTTCAGCAGAGCTGTTCCGTTTCTAATTCTCCCCCTAAATGGCATTGACATTTTTACCGCCCTTATTTTCAAGATCAAGATTACATGGTCTGTTTTAAATAAACCAGGTGTAACGTTTTCATGACACCCTCCAAACAATGTCACGCAGTCTTGTAATTTCCTTGAGGGAGTTGAAATATCTGGTTGACACTTTTCCTGATCAGCCCTGAACTTACTTTTAAGGATGTGCTCCATATCACAATATACAGACAATGATGATAGTTGCCCTTGTTTTTACATTGGGTGGATTTGAGAAGTTTTAACAAGAATGTGATGCATGCATTAACTGTGGGAATTCAAGTATTTATGTTTTACTATGATTTATAAAATTATAAGTTTTGAAATGTTTTAGAGTGTTGTTCATATTAAACACAGTTAAAACATTTTCTTAAACTAAAACTTTTCTCGCCGAGAATTGTTGCTGTCTACAAAAGGAGTTGATATTACCCTGCAAACCATTTTGTCACCCAGTTTGATAAAACCTCAATTATCATTTCCAGTGGGAAGTGCAATGTTGTACCCGTCATTACTAATGCCTAATGGCCTCCCTTGGCTCTCTTTTGACCCTATCACCAACCCACTGCTGTGCAATGCTTCTACCCCGCTGGAATCATAAGCATTAAATGAAAACTTTTGAATAATATCCCATTTCTTCAGCTGTCATGGTGATTGAACTTCACCAGGTGCTTGTTAACCTATAAGTTGGGCAGATGTTATTTCTTTCTCTGTATACTGGTCTAAAATAACATTGATTTAGATTTAGGAACATGACTATTCATTATGTGAAATTCCCCAAGCAACAGGATCATATGGGTCCTTTCGTGCCAGGTGAAACAATCAAGTGATCGTGTGCTTCCACCTTGTTATTTAGTATAGCCCTATGTGAGTAATTTTCTTGTAGTTTGAAGTAGTAGTCAGGACGGTTTCTGATATGTGTCACTTCAATGTCCAGACTCCAGAACTGAAATGATGGACAAACCATCATCCACTATTTAGAACATTAGATTTCATCCATTTAGTTCCAAGAATTGGCCATGATACATTTATCATGTGTTTACATATAACCAGAAAACATGATATAACATTGTGGGGTGAATTTCCTGGACAGTTCGCTTTCATACATTATCTGCAGTCATTCAAATTGTTCACATTCCTGAGGCAGGTTTCTATTGCCACGGTGATCGATTGGTCGGAAGCTATGATTTGTAACCGGATCTTTAATAAATACAGAACAATACCCAATATTATAACAGACACAAATATTTATGTTTTTCTTTGTTTCTGTCCCCTCCGATTCATTATAGTTATTTTTGTATTATAATTTTTTGTGGATATATTATCCATTTTCCCAAACATTTACACTGACTGTCCGAACATTCCGAGAGCTGAATGAAGCACTAGTGGGTCACATGTATGTCATGCCAGACCATATCGACTAGGGGTAGGGCTGGTCCCAAGCAGCTAGAATCAATGACTGTTCAGTCCAAAGTGAAGATCATCAGCTTGGGACAGTTATAAACTAGAATCTATTCAATCTTAGGGAATCACTTTCTCTTCCTCCTCACTGCAGGATTATTTATTCTGCAGCAGTATTTCCACTACCCCTGGACCCCCTACACACTGGTAACGTTCAGTGTTTGCAGGGGCACAAAGGGGCGTTTGCATGGTGGTAAAGGGGGGTGGGGCAGTATGACTGCTTATAAGGGTGTACACACACGATATTGGTAAATTATTTGAAGATAACACATGCCCCTACTTTATCCCCCTGGAGTGACCCTCCAATAGCTGTTTGCTGATAAGTCTGGATGAACAATTATTCAAATGGACATTTTACCTTGAATGTTTCGCGGCACTGATTTCTCAATATTTCTATTTACGTTCGTCCTATCTTCCAGCGAGACTGATGAGAAGAAAATGTCACAATGTGTACACCATGTTTCGTGCCCCTAATTCCTTTGATCTTTGAGACCATTCCAAAGGAGAATACAAGCAGCAAATACAAGTATTCTCATTGGAGCATGCCTTCCTCAGGGAAGTCAAAACACATTTGTTATTATAAGAACAGTAATGGATGGGCGATAAAAGATTAAACTCGGCAGTGGAATAGAGAGAGCTTTGAGATATTGTCGGAGGTGGAGGTAGTCCAAATCTTCTTGCTGAGACCTTCAGTCCGGACGGATTAGCGGAGGAAAACATGATATTATGTCTGCTTCTTTGTACAAGAGCTTGTAATGCTTGTATAAGATTAGTCTGTTTTTTTTAGAAGAACTTTCAAGGGAATCCAATGTGATGTACCTTTTTATTTGTGTTTGTTTTTCCGACAACTCCCTCTTTACTCCAAAATAGACAAGGTTGAGGTTCATTCGTGTGTACAATCATGCAGGCTCGACAGGGATACAAGCCTAGTAGGCCCTATTTGTTTAGTTTGGCAACCGCACCTCAATTATAATTTAAAATGACGATGAAACAATTGGGCATGTTGGGACACAATAGTGAGACGATAATAGTGGCAGTTCTACACCCCCACCCCCCCACCCCCCCGTATGACACTGTGTCCAATATACCTTTATTATGGTAGCCATTTTATTTTCATAAAAATCCAAATGATCAAACTGAGGCTGAGAGGAAAATTTACTGTTCCATGCATTCTATTGAGAATCAGGACTATCATTGCATGTTCGTAGGCATATAAGATTACCGTAGCGTGCTTTTTAGGTCTTCTAAAAAATAGTAAGTACTAGCGGTCTACAATTCTCCCAACAAAATTCGGTTAAACATCCTGTCTCCATCCTGTATCCTGCCCCTCCTTTTGCACAGAAAATGCCAAATTGTTGATATTGAATTATTGGGGCGAGCAGTTGATTGTAGATAGTCAAGCTTGAGACCATGCATTGGACGAGGCTTCGGCCATACCATCTTGAGCAAGAGGAACAGAATGATTGATGATTGGCCCGTAGTGTACTGATGTGATACTGTCACGGCTGAATGCAATTATTCGCTGTGCATGAAAATATTCATTGAGCTAGATTTGAGTTCATGCCAGGTCGATGTTTAGTTCTTGGATTGACGGCTTCATTCATAATTAATGCGAGTGAAGCAAACGACTGATAAAGCTCACCTGTAAGCCGAGATGGATTGTCTGCTTACATAAAGAGTAACATCATAAATATCAACATGTTCGTCTTCAAATGTATTCTCAAATAAGTGTGTCACAGCTTTGTACATAAATATGTATAATTATACGTGACTCATTTTGCCCTTGTAAATTGAATCGAATTCACTGAAACATTTATCATGGCTGTCTACATTTTTAAAGAATACATGAGAAGAGCACATTTTACTTCATTTTGTTTCATTTTTTTCAACACTGTACTAAATTTGTAATTGTATTTCATATCACATTAAAAGCCTCAGCCGTTCAGAAGATCGTTTTTCTGAAATTGTAGTTTTTACCCCCAAAAAAATCCAGACTAGGTACTGACTTTTCAAATTTTGGAAATGACCAACTATGTAGCGTCTTCGCAATAAGACGAACACATGGCATACTGCTGCACTTTCTTAATCCAACCATCATTAACATCCTAAGCGATAACTGGTTATCAGGCCGGGTGATAACCCGTAAAGAGACGGCTAACTGTCCGGCCAGTGCTACATGTACACTCACTGGCCATAAGTATTGCAACACACACCAAAGTTCAGTTTGGAGAACTGTGTTACAATAACTTATTTTATTTTATTTACACTACTTAAGACTTCTTGAAAGTGCCTGTTTTGAAGTCAATGTTCTTTTTTACTGTTCTTGCTCGGAAATTATGTAATACACGATCGATGAAATAAGATTAAATGATCATCTCACCTGTTACTGTAAAGTGCTCAGTTTTGATAATGTGGCAATACTTTTGGCCAGTGAGTGTAATATTGCATATATGCTACTCTAATTTGTGCATTATCTCAGAACACATTTATCCATTCGTCGCCGTAAATGGGTCACGATTCTAATTTCCTAAACACTTCACTTCGATGTACATTGATAAATGATGTAAATAATGGAGAGACGGTTTGTGAGTTCTTGAAAAACTTTGTTCCGGAGAAAGCCCATCTCTGGCTGAGTGTTAGTTGCTGGTCACGTCTACACTGGGCGATGTAAGGGGGCCACTAAAAGCCGCAACGAGTAGGTCAATAGACCCTTGAGCTGATGGTTATGATGAGTAAATTGAGCGTGATTACATCGATAATTAGTATCAATTGTTAATATTGAAAGACAAAGGTTCCATTACCAACACGTTTCTCTGTGTTCATATTTAGTAATAAGTTATGATTGTGCGTTAGCATGAGGTGCAGATCAATGGACTTGAAAAAGGGGAAAACATGGGCCAAAAAGGTGAAGAGGGCATGAGCAAGGGGATACATGGCCAAAGGGAGGACATGACCAAAAAGGGGGCACCTGTACAATAAGAGGAAAAGGGGAGAACACTAGCAATTAAAAAGGGGCACAGTTTACCCTATCCCACCCCTCCCCCAGATCTGCCAGTGGGCGTCAGGCGGGTTCAGAAAATTTTGGGTTGATTTTGTATTGTAAATTGTCAGCCATTTCAATGTGAATTGAGTCTGATAAAAAAATTACATAGGATTACTGAAGGGTTCCGCTATTCGTCAGCAAATTGATAATTTTCCTAAAGGCATGCATTTTTTTTATCCACCATGCCCCAAAAAGTACAGGCCCTGTAAATCCAAAATCTCAAATACGGATTCAGTCGTAAGGGGGGCGGGGCGGGGCATGGCCCCGTTTTATATCAACTTTACCATACCTTTCTGCGTTCCGCGTCACAGTGGCATTTAACCCTGAATCCATCAACATGTTCCTTCCCCATTGTGTTCTCCTCCTTGTATCAATATGTTTTTGAAATCACTAGTATTACACACAGCTACGTCTCATCTATAAAGCGGTGTCGCGGCAGAGCGATGCCGGGCGACGCCATCTTTTCCCTGAAGATTCGGACCACAGCCATAACAAATTCCTGCTAAATGATAAATCTATATGTATGTGTGAATTACTATACCAAATATGGGTCGCCGATCGATTCTGGCTCCCTACCTCTAAGAAAATCATATTGGTTTTTCTTTGTCCAGTTGTAATTTTCTGAATGGAAATCTCACTGCCTGAGGCTGCTTTACCGTACTTCTCGACTTAAAATAAAATGTTACAACGTGTAGCTGAAAGGCGTTTTAATTTTGAAACAATTTCGTTAAAGGGATTAAATCATTGATTTTTGTTGTTGAGGACGTGTGGTTGCATTCTTCTTCTGTATGTAACGTGCATAGTTCGCTCTGTGAGCTAAGACTTTATCGAAAATCTAAAGATAGTACACAGATAACAGATGGATAAAAATGCAACAGAATAGAACTGCTGTTTGGTTCCTCGATTGTCAATCAAACATTGACATAATACATTGGATTGAACCAGTCTATTAGTTAAATGTAATCTCGAATTACCAAAATGGGTGTGGCAGTTTAAAAAAAACATGATATGGTTCCCCCAAATGTATTATTATGGATAATGCAATACCTCAAAATATTTTTTGATGTGATCATACTTTTAAAGACAAGATGTCATTCCCAATTCGTGGCGTTGTAACTGTTAGTTTGAACATGTTCAGTATTTCTACCGTGTTTCTTATCATCCATTGCCTAAGCTATCTGGCCTTCCTTGGGGCTACCACCAACCACAGCAATCCCAACCCTCATCTGGACGATACTGGTCCTCTCGAACAATCCAAACAAAATGTCAAACTTTGTAAAGTCCGCTCGACTGAATCCTGTCTACCGAGAAAATCCTCTGCGGTTGATGGGTCTTAACTCTGTGACAAAAGGACCACATTAAGTTGTCGCGATTTGTCAGTGGATCTCTCAGCCTCTAAAGCTCTCGTCTACAGCTTGGAAAGGCCTTGCTTATTGTTTAAAGTCGAAATGAATTGTATTAGATGATTTATATTGAGGAGTGTCCTTTGGATTTCTTGTAAAATTTCCCATAAAAAACTTTAAAAAACCTTTTGTGTATGGAAATAAATGAGTCTTAGTGCCTACGGATGATGGGGTTTAACGAATGCTAACTATTACACACCCATCATAAGTATACATGCGGGTTGAGTTTTGCTTGATAAAGAAAAAAACGACGAACACAGGCAATGATGTCACCCCTTCAGAATATATTGTGAACAGAAAATGATTGATGATAAGACTAGTCAACTAAATAATTTTGCAGGTTATTCTCACATTTCATAACTTAATTCACAACAATGACCCTACCAATAGTAGGTTAGTTCCACCCCTTGCCCTCTCCGTGTTCAATGATCTTACATATCGAGCGTTATGCCTTCACATCAAACTAGTGGTGGCGCTGTTTGAGGTTCGAGGTTGCTCATTTCATTCTTGAACTGTGATTTCGTCATTCCACTAAACCATATTTTTCTCATACTTGCCTGAAGATTTTCCGTGAAGAGATCTCTTTGATATCGTTTTAAATTTTTAGTTAACGTTTGGTAAAATATTGTTTACATAATACCTAGACTATCGTGTCGTTGACCAGATTAAATGGCCTTCAAGAAATGAGTAAAAGAAAAACGGACAAACAGAGCATGATGGACAAAACGACTCTGACAAATCGCGCAATAACAACAAATCCTGTTAGATATCCTTCAATTCAATGTAATTATCCATCCATCCATTCTTCGACTTCAACACAAAGACTCGCACAGCAATAGCCGCGGGTTGTATACTGATGACATCAGTTCTTGGTGTGAGTGCTAAGAGTGGCATTAAGATAAGTTGTTTCAGTTCAACGAATAATTTAGAAGTAGGCCTACTTTGACCGAACATTTTATGTTATGAAGAGTGATTTGATAGCGTGCAAAAGAAGAGTCCTGATCTAAGCAGTATGTGTGACATTTTCTCCAGTCTCTCTTGACGCTCTGGTTTTCTTCATCGTGTTACACTTTGGCTATTTGGCTATTCTAAACTGGCACCTGTTCTCTATACGAAACCGTACAGGGAGTGGTAACATACAACAAATATCATACAATGCCTCAAATGTTTTAAAATTTTCACAAGAAGGTCACAAAATGCCATTATATTATAATCTTGACCTGAAATTCTGTGATGATTTCGACCATAAAACGTCAGAGTGGTTTAGCTCGTGTGGTGTGTAGGCCTTATCCCCCCGTTTTCTGCTCGTGGTTGGAACGGCCTGCAATTATCGCAAAAGTCACTTCGTTTGAGCGACAACTCAAGGGTTGAATTGCTCTCAAACAATAAGACTTATATTCTCTTTTATCCGTCTGATTTCTGTGTCTGCCTTATTCCACGAGGGAAAACGGTTCCTCCCTGTTTTAGGGCTGCGCGTCCAGATTCAACAACAGTACTGTTCATTTCAAGAATTGGTCTCGGCATTATCTTCCTTTGCTACGTGTATGTGTCCTTTCTCTGTAGTATTACAGGTTTAACAACAAATTCCTTCCGACGAATAAACACCGTGTTTTAATTCTTGCTGAAGACAAGACACAACGCAAAAAGACTGAAGTGAGAGGATATATCACGCCTTGCCCGCCGCAGGCCAACACATTCCAACTCATTGATAATCAGTCCTGCCTCCATTTAAGTTTGTCTAGTCTACTGTCATGAGACAGGTGTTAGCAGTTTGTAGTTAGTGTGTGGGATAATTTACATATCACTGATGGTGTTTTCGTTGTACATGTTTTAATTTAAAGAAAATGACAGTGGGAACATAGTCATCAGATCTGACACTTACGACAGTCATTGACCGTGAGTCTGCAAAGTGTTTACGATCGGTCAGTAGCTGTTTGCAAGCTGTGATGCTGAGATCACGAAGGTAAGTAAAGACTAATTGTGGTGACACCATGTGAAATTCTCTATTGATGAGTAGTAATTAGTTCTGATAAATAACTGGAGGTTACATCTCGACGTTTCGATCAGTATGCTCTTATCGTCAATCCGCAATTAATCTTTACTTATCCTCTTCACCATGCAAAGCTACAACTTTTATCATGGAGGTAGCTGAGATGAAGGCTCAAGTTGTAAGGAAGACTCAGACAAGACAGTTGAAATTGAAAATGAAATGTTGTACTGCAACCTTGAATTCCAGCTGTTATAAAGGAAAGTAAATAATGAAATTTATGCAAAGAAATGATTTGCGATATGGGCTATAATTAGGGTTTTCAGGTGAAAAAGTATTCCTAAACCAATATGCTCAATATTTATATCAAATTAAAGGTCTTGATGAAAGAAATCTAATGGTTTTTAAATCAAGAAAATCGGACGAGTAGTTTTTGAGGAATCCTGTTTTATTTAATCAAGTATACAGCATTCGATGAAGCCCAACTGTCCATACACTGTGTACATCCCTAATGGCACCAAAACCGTTGAAGCAGCCTACACACACCGTGATACACACGCACAGCGTTCGTGCTCGTTTCCCTCATAAGAGCTTTTGAAAGGGTGTAAAAAATACACTATCCGCTCAAAACTAAACACATTTACGGCTCAAAACTTTCACATATGATAGAAAAGAGGTGTAAAATTCAATCAGACATCGCTCTTACCTTTCAACTTAAAAGTTTCACCAATTGTTTTTATCTCTTCATAACTTCGGTTGTAGAGTAGCTGTGGAGATCGAGCAAGCATGGGTATGTCAAGGAGCCCTTTGACTCTATAGGGAAACCCGTTTTCATGTCAATCACAATGTACTCGGGCGTGGAGACAGCTCCGAAGTGGATGCCCTGTGATTTGATAAACTGTGATTTGATAAACCAATCGCCGCTGCGGGCGCCATTTATTCCTGTACACGGCCGCGCGCGTATTTGTTTTTTACACCGCAGCGACGGGTTTTGTGCGCATTTCGCCCTTGTGTCAAGACTATGAACCCATTCAGCACGCATGCGCGCGAAGGGAATTTCGACACGCAAAAAAAACCTACCATCAACGGAGAGGGAATGGCTCCATGAGGATCCACTGCAGAGCGCCATGGTCGACTGCAGCTTGGAGTTTTCTATCGTCGCGCGCCTAGGGTTTCGTAGTCTCTCTCTCAAGACCGGAATTGGCACTTTTACTGCACAAAACCCGTCGCTGCGGTGTAAAACAAATATACGCCGGCCGCGCCACCTTTTGTCCAGAGTAAGCGGCCCTAATCCTGAAAATTGTATAGCGCCAGCTACGGTGGGTGATTTACGACTGGCGCGGGATCGTGTAACTAGGATCCGCATAATAACGGTCTTGCACAAGACTAATTTGCAGGTAGGCAAAGTGCGCCGCGCCGCTGACGTCACATGTACAGCACCACAGCAACCCTCTATGTCACGTGATAAAACAACATGGCGACTGACCGTCAGTTTGTACATTTTGAATGCAGGTGCTGAAAATTGTCGAGCTTTTTGACTTTAAAAGTAGCTGTACATTGTTATATTTCAATCACAGAATCACAAAGGATACATTAGAATTTCCTTTCATGTTACGTGCCGTGTATATTTATAAGTTTTTAGCCCATTAAAACGAGACAGGCGAGTTCCGGAACTTCAAGTTGAACAGTGGTGACTGGTGGTGCACAGCCAATCAATTAACAACGGGGCATAGGCCTACCTGTTGTTTGCCCCGCAATGCCTTGCCGGTGCTGCAACTGTCAATGTAACGTGCTACTGCTAGGACTTTGTTGGAATACTTGTAGTCTGTTCTCTGAGTTGAGATAAAAGGCTCCAGTTATGGCAACATCCAATACAGGTTTATCTTTGCTGGCTCGAGGCATCGGCGAAGAAAGGGTCAGCCGAGGGCACAAGAAGTTGGAAGTTTGTCTCGAACCTGAGGTAGGACAAAAATGTGTGTTTTGAGTTCACCTTGTTGAATGTAAATCAAAATGTATAATGGATGGGGAGTAAAATTGAAAGAATGTCGTATCCGGCCGCCACTTTTTAAGGGCTTTTTTGGATTTTTTTTGCAACCAATAACCAGTTAAAAAATCATTCTATCGATTTTTGGTGGTACAGAAAGTGAAAAACTGTCTTTAAAATCCACTTTTATGATGGTTTTCGGACTTGATTTCCCTTCTAAAAAAATCCTCCCCTTGAGAAAATAGAAGGATCCTATTATAGTTGCCACTACGCATGTACAATGACTGTGTTGGTCACTAATTGTGGAGTTTACAAGATCAGACTGACATGACTGAGGAAGTCATCGTATACCAAAAATGCCTGATTTTTCATGAAATAAATATCCTGGAATAATTTGAAGTATATGTCATCCATATGTTCTCCACCTTACCAGGTAGGTAAGATTACATTATTGGTTATATTTAATGAAAAATAGTGGCGGCCAGATACGACATTCTACCCAGTAAAATAGATGGGTTTGGGCAACACTCTATTCATGCTATTGTGACACTCTAGTCTATATTCATATGTTCAGTTTAATAGCAACATTGGTGACTTTTGTCAGTATCCCTATTAAATTAATAAAATATAATATTGCACCTATACTTACATGTTATAAATTATTGGGCCTATAAAAAGAAAGATAACAACTCTACAAGTTGATGGACATTCTCCCTTTGTTATAAACTTGTTTCCACAGGATTATCACAACATTCAGGGTCGTAGGTTCTACCTGCCACCCATCCAGCAGAAAGCATGGTCACAAGAAGAACTGGAATCCCCTCGAGAACTCTATACCCACAAGACATTCACAACAAGGAAGGGCGCCCTCTTGCTATACTCGGAAGATCTTGCAATGACAGCGAAAGAGAGGGCAGAGAGCAAGAAAGCAATGGAGGCAGAAGATACAAATAATCTGAATACGTTTCATGATTTGAGAAGTGCAATCCTATCTTACGGGGCAAAGGTAGACATTTTTACTGTCAAATATAGTCAAATTTATTTTTCTCCCCAAATAATATCCCCAAATAATATCCTCAAATAATATCCTCTTTTTTAATTCAACAAAATCTGTTATTCTGCAGAGCCATTAGAAAGAACCAAAAATGATAAGAAACTCTTATTTAATAAATCCTTTTATCCTTATCTTTGTCTCCTTCAGAATTCCTCATCAGAACCTGTTTATCTTGGTTTTGTTCATAACAAGCACGCCCACAACTCGCCTCGGACCATCCGACCGGGTTTCTCAGCCAAGAGATATCTATCAAGTTGGTCAAGAAGCTGGGATGACTCAATCCTCAGCACCTTGAGAACCAATGGTAAGGAACACAGGAAGATGATGATGTGTGAATATCGTTCTTATTTTATAATTACCAAGATATTCCTTATTGCATTTGTCATTCTACTATTTCAGGTTATGTTTTGATTTTATGAAGTCTATTGATTATTTCATCAAGGGAGAATATACAATTTATTATGAACATCTTTCAGTTTCATTTTGTTCACCTAAAAGATATATTTTCTGGGATGTGATATTAATTGTATGTTCACAATATTTATTGAGAAAATACTTTTATTATAAATAAGTCCTGTAATGTTCTTTTGAAATTACATTGAATTACATTGAAGGCCACATATTGGACAAGAATCTCTTCCAAGAGAATGCCCTGTCACCGAAGATCTTAAGACGCATTAATGATGATCTATCTAGCTTGCCAGCACCATACAGAGTAACTAGGAATATGCTGATGGCTCCAGGGAGTCCCATTGTGTATGAGTTCTACAGGATAAGAGCAAGCAGTGCTGATTCTGGTGAGTACAGGACTAAGAAAGATTCTTATCCGCACAATAAATTACCAAATGTTTTTTTACTGAAATACATTTTGCCTCATTTAAATCTTTTCAGGGAGGCCATCAGAAGGAGACTTTGACAATGGAAAAAATGGTCTTCTTACACCATTAGCATCCTTTAACATTCCTGGCTCCATTGCTGCTGTTGTACGTGATGAGCAGAACAAACCTCGTGCCGTTCCCTACTCCAGCCTGGCACCTGATGAACAGCAGCAGGTGTTACAACGACTGCTGCTGCAGAGTGCCATGCATAAACAGCTAATGGATGAGATGGAAAAAGGTGACGGAGAACCAGGGAGTACAACATCACTGGCTGGTAGCCGGCCAGTCACAGTGGACAAGTTACGAGAAATGGATATTATTCATGCAGTTGCAGTAAGTTTACAGCCTTGCAGAGCTGTCATATTGACAGAGCTGTCATATTGACAGAGCTGTCATATTGACAGAGCTGTCATATTGACTATTTAACCCACAAAATGAGGCTCATGTCCAGAATAGGCTGGTGCCTTTCAAACTGTAATTGTATTTATTATGGATGTGCATTGGTAGACAGACAAATATGGCTGCAACTTAATTGCATATAACTCTCGGCAGATATTTTTAAGATACAACACACTAATAATGTCACAAACAACATTATCCATAAATGATTTGTTGTTCCCAAAACTCTGTCTGTATATTAATAAATATGTTTAAATTTAAATTTGTTTACAGTCCTTAGTAAACACAAACACATCAGGCCTTCTGGATGGACAACATGCTTTTGATGATAAGGGTTACAGGGAGCTGTACGAGCGGAAATTTCATCAGAAGTTTGAACCATCACCTCCAAGTAAGAACTATCTCGTCATGCTTTTTGTCTTTATATCTCTGTTACTGATGGTTCTTAAAACTTTGATTCCTTGTTTATTCAGTTTGCCAAATTTTAAATGATGGAAATATGACTTCTTATATATTTATTAATATCTTTCTTTCAGCTGTTAGGAAAGGACTTAATCGCAGCGCTCACTGGTCACACATCCCTAACGTTCCGACCCTCCCACCAATCCTGTCATCATCTCCAGTACCCCCGCGGATGGAAAAACAGACCCTTCGAACTGAGACAAAACTCCCCCAAATAACAATGGAACCACCCACACCACAGCACCCTGTATTGGGTTATACACAGAGTCGGAAGAGTTCATCAGGGAGACAGGAAAGTGAAGACATGAGGGAATCATGGCCATGTAAGTTATTTTTAAATTGAGACTTGAGACTCAAGTTTAAATCTGAGTCATAATTGACTTGAGTAATAATTCTGATATCAAGTCCATGACAATTTTACAAGCCTATGTATGTGATTGTTGCAATTATTGTAGTTGACCTAGTATTCTTCATTGGATTTTTGGAGTAATTCAGCTCAATCATGAATATCTTAATTTACTTTCTCAGCTGACGAGACCAACATCTGGAAGGCAGACATTGATGAAGATGAACTTCTCAGACAGCAGGAGGAAGAAGAGGAAGAAGTCTGGCAATCGGAAACAAAGAGCAAATCAGCGAAGTCATCCAATTCAGTCGGTCAGCGGAGGACACTATCCAAACACGGGTCCATCTTGAGTTCTGTCAGTGTGAGCATGGGTAAGTCAAAGGACTTACCAGACAAATTAAGATGTTTATTGCAATGTCACCTTAAACAAATAATTGATAACTTGGCCCCTAAAAATATTTCAGTTATGATCAGAAAATAAGACTTCAGCAGCAAAAGCAGCTTTTTCATAAATTTTCATTATCTGGTTATTATGATTGATATTTCAGAGGATTTAACTGGGCCTATTATCTCTGGTGGCAAGCAACATTCGGGCAGTGAGAAAAGCTATGGTGGTTCAATGAGTGACCCAGCCCGTAGCATTAAGGGTAATCAACTCCCTGGTAGCCTACGAGAAAGTATGCGATCATACAAAGGTAGCAAGAATAGTAACTCAGGCAGTGTTGTTCTTGGGCCTGATGGCGAGGTCATGTCAATAGGGGGCAGTGTTGGAAGTGTGGCTGACACAGGGTCCACGGTTGCTGATGCTACTGATAACTTGCAAGGTATTTGGGTGCAGCAATTTTTGTCTTTTAACTTCGATTATAATATTTTGTTCTCGCTTCAGAGGGACCTTGCGTTTAGAAGCTAGTTTCCAAAAAATTATCCATACGTGCAGATAAAAAAACGTAGAATACTGCGTAGTGCCTGAAGCTTACTAACAGGCCAAAGAAAGCATTAATGTAGAATAGATTAATAATCAGACAATTCATTGGCTCAGTACAATAAGGTCCTTAGAGGTACAGTTAAACTTTAAGGATATATGCTTGTCATTTTGCCTGCTGCTTTGTTGAAGGTTTCTTTCAATTGATTTAAATTTGCTAAACCCTTGAAGCAAAGCAACACATTTGTGCATATTTAACTGCTAACCTTTTGTGATTTTAGACCTTGAGACTGGGAGTCAGTGTAGTGTTAAAGACCTATCATTATTCTTAGATTCCATTTAGTCAGTGGTATATTTAGTTCATGTATGTCTGCCTCAACTTTCCACATGTCGAGATTACCAAAACTTAATGTAAACATGGGCTTTGAAGTGACTCGCCAAGTTATGAATGAAGGCTCTTTGATTTCTAATGGTTTCTAATGATTCTTCTAATCCACTTATTGAGCTAACCTCCCCTTGCAAACTTTTCTTTTCTTATGTTTTGCTTTGACAATGGAAGCATCCAGCATGGCCCACTCTACCCTTATGGGGGAGTTGGAAAGTTTGGATGAGCGTGATGAGCAAGAAGGTACAAGTATTGTCTGTGTATGCATATTTTATGTTCTCATTCCACTGCATCTAGTCATATCCTACATCACAAGTTTGTCAGTCATTGTATTTGATTTTTTTAAAGTTTTCATTGTTGCTATTGTTTGTCTTTTGATATATCATAAAATGATTTCAAAATAGTGAATTTGATAAATAATAGCTGTGAAAGAAGCACACATGGGGGGGTTGAAGATTGTAATTTGTTTTATTTTGCACACTTTTATACAGGGGTCTTCATGCTTATCTTGTTCAATATTTTGTGAATAGATGTCTGCCATGTGTTTATGTCAATAGTCTCATGCTTAAAAATAAACATCTCAGAAGGTGGGTGGAGGGGGGTAATTAAATATCTTAGCATTTGGTAATAATTGCCATATTGTGTACTAATCTGCACTTACATGTACACTACAATTCTCTTATCACCTATATCCTTATGTATTGTTGCACAGTATCAATTATTTGAATCTAAAAGACTAATAAGTTAATGTAAACAAGACCAAATATAAACCAAGCAATCACTCATTTGTCTCAATGTATCAGATTTTTTTATTGAATTATTTCAAATGTTTAATTAAATACATGTATTTAGTTTGTCTTAGTTTGGAAGCATTCCATAACAATGTCATTAACAAATTCCTTTTACAAATCATAAATTCAGTTTGATGAACATTGAATGTGCAGTCAATATTATTGTAACATCTTTGATCCATCATTTTAACAATTATTGTACATCCTGCACATCTCTTCTTGTAGAAGATGTTCTGTCAGAAGACTCAGGTCACATGTCATCGGAAGAAGTCGAAGTTCATCATCCAGTCCAACAGCCAGTGATTATACCAACAGCACAGTTTGGTGAAGATTTACCCGAGTCTAAACCACCCAGCTTACCCAGTGTGCCTCTGTCAAGAATGAACAAGTCGCAGAAATCAGTGGAAGAGTCCATTCACTCAGGAAGGGGTAAGGCTTGTTTGTCAACCCTATTTTGTTTTATTCAACCCTATTGATCACTTCATTTTCAATATTTTATATATATTTTAATAGACACTAAGGGCTATGTGAGGGCGCTGTGCTTAATGGTAACTTTTACACAGTAACTTTACAATTACTATAACATATGAAGCTAGTGTAAGTTATATAGTGCCCTCATGGGGTATAACTGTATAAGGCTGTTGAAATGAGCTTGATTTAGAGTAATTGCTCATAGATGTGATAAAATCCATGTATGATGGTAAATAATGCGCTTAGAGTAAACAAGAACATATTCTTTAAACATTTTAAATATCTTATAAAATTTACACTAAAAAAATCCCCATATTTTCTGTGCAGCTGTTTCCATAGCCAGTCCATCATTGCCATTTAGTGATAAGCCAGAGATTGTAAATTCTCATCAGTCTATAGATAAATCCATCAGTTGTCCCTCTAAGCCAAGAAACACTCCAGCTTCTGTAAAACAAGGTAGACTGTGATGCAACAAAATCACACCACAGTTGAATTTTATTTTTGGCACAAAAGGCACATATTGCAGCATTTGTTTTATAAGTGATTTACAGCACACCATTCACAAACACTCCTTGGAATGAATTTTATAGTCTTGATCAACCACATCCACCCCCCCAAAAAAAGAAAATAAATGAAAATAGTATTATTACAAAAAACAACAACAGCAGAGATAGCATTCAGCAGTTTCATGTTTTGTATCATTTTTACTGTTAGATTTACTGTATGATATTCAGTGACTTTTAAAGTAGTAATTCCTTTACAGCTGGAAATATATAAAGTGAAGATATTGTCAACAATAAAGTACAGTTTTGCAACGGCACTACAAGCTGTGTGAGTACTGCACACACATGATTCCCCATGGGCACATTAATCAAGAATAGTAACAAAAAATATAAACCAATAAACAATTGTTTTCAAGAATAAGATGTTTTTCTTTGTCATATGAGAACTATAGTAAGTCTCAGTCCCAATAGCAGATAACTGAGTAATTTTAGATTTTCCCACATATACAAATTGTATTTTCCCTTATTTTACCTCAAACTACAAGACATTGATATAGCAGCTGGAGACATTGATGCCACAAGATCGTTCGCCAATTTCAGTTACAGGCAAGAATCTGCAGCTGAGGATGCTCTAAGTCAAGACGGGATTGGTAAAACATTTGGCACAAAAGTTGTTGTCAATGTTGACATTTCTGTGTCTGTTTTCTTTGGGTCTGTGAGCGATGCTATTGTGCTTTGTGTATCATCATGTGCAAAAAATTGTGAAATGTGGTGTTCTTAAAAGGACTGATAACTATTGCAAATACCAATTTATCAGTTCTTTTTATGTATGGGAGAACCGGAATAATAAAGATCACAACTTCATCATAATCATAGTCATTGCCATCACCATCATCATAGTCGTCGTCGTCGTCGTCATCATCATCATCATCATCATCATCATCATCATCATCATTAAGATTTCACCATCAGCCTGCTAGGGTGATAGAAACTAACCCATACGAAGAATGCATCATAGGCAAATAAACTTGCTCTTTCTAGACTTAATTTTTCAGGTAACATATCATTCACAATGTTCGAAGTGTTTTCATTATATTGAAGGAGCTGGAGGAATTTACCACAATAGATCTTTATCACACAACAACCATCTTTGTTTAATAACACAAGTCTATGAGAATCAAAATACGGCTCATGTCAAAAGTACACTGGTTCCTTTGAAACAGTGTTTTTACATGTTGTTCAAGTTGTTTGATTAGCAGTTAGGTAACCAGACAAAAATGGTTGCAGTGTGATAATAATAATAATAATAATAATAATGAAGATTTATAAAGTGCATACATGTAAATCCACCCAAAAGTGCTCATGGCGCTGACAGATATATGTTGCAGTTATGACAAAATGGAATATTACTGAAATTGTCAGAGCAGATTAACACATATCTGTTCTTTTTCGTAGCATGTTTGAATCACAGAATGAAGTCACAGTCCATTCTTAAAGGCATTGTACACTGTTTGTATTTTCCAAAATTTCCCAGCCGGATCAAAATGTCACTGAAAAAATTTGTTTGGTGTAGAAAGTTGGTTGTGATTCACAGTGTTGTGGAATTATGTTCATTGGTCAGCTTTCTATTTTCAATTCTTGTTATGCAATCACGTTATGAAATTTAACAAGCAGTACACTATCATTCTGTTGCAAATTGTTTATGATGCTCAACTTGGCTTTCTGTCATCGATCATCGATCACTGAGCAAGTTTGAATCATTATTAACAGTTAACTCCTCAAAAATGTTGTTCCATCTTTTATATATTTTGATTTATTTTACTTTCTTATTTTTAACTGCTAACAAAGTAACTCCAGCAATACACACCACTGGTAAGATATGTATGATAAAGGCAATGTTGCCAGTATGCAGTAACCTTGGCAACTTTCTTTTACGCAATTTGAAATTGCATAGGCATGTCTTAGAAATGTCTATATAACCTAATCTTGCTTATTTAACTCAATATCCTTAGGCTTATAATAAATATAATTGCATGTAACTACATTTAATCAAACACTTGCTTTAACTTAACATTCTTGAAAATAACCATTTATTTATTTGTTTTATTTGCTCAACCCATTGCAACTAAAATGCTTAATACATTTCACATATATTTATTTTCCTCCTCAGATAGTAAATATTGCAACTGGTAACTTTAAAAATTGTTATCCATGGGGTGATTAAGTGTCAAATTAAAAACATTTTTAGGAGGACTACCATATTGTCATGTTGTGGTGAAATGTTTTAAATTGCTGTATATATACATTTTATTAAAATAAATAAATAAATAAAGTTACATTGCTAAATGTTTGTCATTTCTCTGAAATCTGGTTGAATTTTTTCAGCTCATTCACACCCCAAGAGAAAATCTTTCTTATTATTCAGAAAACTGTTTTCTTGGTGTTTATTTTCTTTATATTATTAATTCAATGTCAATCTTCATCGCCTACAGATGACCATGGGCTGAGAGAACAGGCTGACAGTGAAGATATATCTGAGGCTGAGCCTGATTGGCCGACAGAGTTTGGAACAACGAGTGAGATGGCTGAAGAAGAATATGTCAAAGAGGAACAAGAGGTTAGTCAAAAAGCAAGTTAAGATATTCATAACTGGGTGACTCCATTTGCCAATGACTTCAGGGTCACTGGCATCCTGTCCATATGTGGTTTCTCTGTGACCAAGAGATGTGGCATCAGTTATTGTGTAGACAATAATAATAATAATAATAATAATAATAATAATAAATGAACATTTGTAATGTGCCGGTATCCATCATAAAAACGATGCTCATGGCGCAGCGACACACCAGTACAAGAAAAACAAAGAAAAACAAATATTACAACCAAGGTCTATGTACAGTTAATGAGATTGCATCAAGTGAGTCTTGAGTGAAGCTTTGAAAGATGCCAGTGATGGAGACAGTTTGACATGTTCCGGTAATTTGTTCCACAGTGAAGACGCAGCTGAGGCAAAGGATCGCTCACCCCACGATCTTTTAGAAGGAACAATCCTTAGAAGATGTTTATTGTTGGATCTCATGGAGTCACGATTTGAATGGTGTGGTTGAAGTAGCTCTGATAGATATGGTGGTAACCTGCCAATAGTAGAGCGATAAACATACATTAGAATCTTGAATGTGATCCTGTCCTTAATTGGGAGCCAATGCAGGTCTCTCAGAACCGGTGTGATATGCTCTCTGATTCTAGTCCTAGTAACAATTCTGGCAGCCACATTCTGTAGACGAGACAAACGACCTAAAAGTTTTCCTGATAAACCATACAGGAGTGAGTTTCCCATGTCCAGGCGCGAGGTAACATACGCATGAACAAGTTTCTCTGTAGCATCCTGGGTGAGGTATTTTCGTATGAGTCCGATGTTGCGTAAATGAAATGAAGAATGGCTGCAGATTGAAGATATCTGGTCCACAAGTGACATGTCAGCATCAAATATTGTTCCTAGATTGCGCACTTTTACAGAAGCAGATACTTGTGATAGACCAATACGAACATGGGGTACATTAACTTTGTTGCGTTGAGATTTGGAGCCAAATATTATAAATTCTGATTTATCATCATTTAATTTCAAGAAGTTTGCAGACATCCAAACACGGATTTCATCAACACACAACTCAAGTCGCTGAACTGCAGTTTCAGCTTCGGTTTGAAGAGGGTTAAAGGTGGTGTATATCTGTGTGTCATCGGCATAGAAATGATAAAGAAGACCATGCTTGTGTATAATTTCCCCAAGAGGACCAGTGTATATGGAGAACAGCAAGGGTCCAAGAACAGAACCTTGGGGGACACCCGACGTCAGAGTGGTTGGGCTAGAAAATTTGTCGTGAATTTTAACTTGTTGTGAGCGACGGTGAGATACGAATCAAACCATTTTAAAGCCATTTCATCAATGCCAAGATGATGAAGTCGTAAGTAGTAAGGTATGATGATCAACGGTGTCAAATGCAGACGATAAATCAAGAAGAACCAGTGCGACGAGTCGTCCCTTATCCATAGCAGTCAAAATGTCATTTTGCACTCTAAGCAAAGCAGTTTCAATGCTGTGGTTGGCGCGGTAGGCGGACTGAAACTTATCAAGAAGGCGGTGGTTTCAAGAAATGATGACACTCTGACGAGAACAACGCGTTCAAGTAACTTGGATAGAAACGAGAGGTTGGATATAGGACGGTAATTCTTCAAAGTTTCTGCATCAAGATTGGATTTTTTAAGAAGGGGTCGTACAAGAGCAAATTTCAGCGATGAAGGAACTATTGCTGTTGTAAAGGACTGGTTCACTATGTGGGTCAAAACTGGGACGAGGGTATCTGCACATATCTTCAGCAAACTTGTTGGAATTGGATCAAGGCCACAACTCTTAGAAGGAGACTGAAGAAGCAGCTTGTTGATCTCAGTTGTAGATGTAGGTTCAAAGGCTGTCAACTTGGGCAGTGAAATTATGGAGCTTTGTGGTTCATCTCTGATTGATAACACATTTTCCGAAAATGTGTTACGGATGGTTTGAATCTTATCACTGAAGAACTTAGAAAATCTGTTAGCTAGTTCTTCAGCTGAAACACTAGAAGGGAGTTTGGATGTTTTCTTCCGATGTAGAAGTTGATCAGTCACTTGAAATAACTGCTTCTGATCTGACGAAGAGCTTGCTATAAGTGCAGAGAAATGTTGTTGTTTCGTCTTTCGAATGAGGTAATTAACAAAGTTCCATTGATTGCGATAGAGCTGACGGTCAATTTCAAGCCGAGTAGCACGCCATTTACATTCCAATCTGCGCCTTTCATTCTTCGCATCAGTGATATCTTTATTATACCAAGGGGTGTTCGGTTGTACACGTATTGTGCGCTTTTTGGGTGGTGCATGGTTATCGAGAAGAGAAGAAAGAACTGCATTGTAACCGTCAATGTTGTCAGAGATGCTGACGTTATCTGTGGGTGGGATCATGCTGGAGTTGCTCATATCAGTGGAAAAAGAGTTGATATCAATATTGCCCACATTTCTTGTAGTTATAATCTTAGTTTGATGGCGTGGCTTGTGAAGAGCAAAACTACAAAAAATGGCACAATGGTCAGAGATTCCTTCTTCAATCGAAATATTGGAGACGGGTGAAATATCAGTGGCTCGTGTTATAACCAAATCAAGAGTATGTCCATCTTTATGAGTACAACATTCAATATGCTGGCAGAGTCCGTTAGATGATAACAGATCTAAAAACCGAGTAGCATCTGAATCAGTAGGGTTATCAACATGGATGTTGAAATCCCCAGTGATGATGAGTTTTGATGCACACAAGACATACGAGTCGATGAGGTCGTTGAATTCATGTAGAAACTCGGTAAAAGTAGACTTGGTCTTCGGAGGTCTGTAAACAATGACAAGAGCGATGGTGGTGGTTGGCGATGATAATTCAAGTTCAAGAGACTCAAAAGATTGAAATGTTCGATGATTGGAGACCTTCACAGGGAGTCCAGACTTGGAAAGAAATGCGACACCGCCACCCCTTCTATTGTGACGGGAAACATGGTGGAGGACGTACCCATCTGGGGTAATATCGCCGATGATAGTTGTATCATTAGGTCGGAGCCAGGATTCACAGTTAGCCACAGCATCGAAGTTATTTTCCAGAACAAGGTCAAGAAATTCAACACTCTTGTTCCGCACTGAACGAGCATTTAGTATACAACATTTGACCTGTGGGATACATCCATGATGAGGAATGATCTTATCTTTACATGAGGTGCTTCTAGGTTTCTTTAGGATCCCAAGACTGTCCAAGATTGATAAAGTCATTTGAGGCAGTTGATGAGCGACTGATTTAAGTTGAAATAATTGTTGTCTGGAGTATGACAGTTTCAGATTGGAATTGTGACGCTTAACAGCTTCTGAGGAATCAGTAAAATCACCCACAGGCCCAGGATTTGTTTGTACATCACCAGCAATTTGGAGAAGCTGATGCTGGAATGTTGCACTAGAATTGCTATAGTATGGGAGGCAGGTCCGTAGAAAGTGGCCATGTTTAATGGCCCAATGTTGACACTCATAACCTTAAGAAGTCCCGGTAGCACCCTGTTATATCTGTGAGTTGTTTTGTGTCATTTGGAAAGCAAACCAGAAAAACTTAATTTGATTAAACATCATTGCCTAATTGTTATGTTATTGTGCATAAGCATCGTTATTCAGTGATTATACATTAGACAACCACGAGTAAGTAACCAATCTGGCTCAGTATTTGATCTCCTTAAACCTATTTAGAATTTGCATGGATTTTTCTGTATCATGTAAACAGTGTTGGTTTTGTCCCAGTCTTAACCTCCACATTTATTATGTTAGTAAAACCACTACAAAGCTTCCACTGTTATTATTTGCTCGCTTCCAGGCAAATCAAGATGACATGGAAGCTGAAGAGGAGAAAGAGAATTCAGCAACAGAAAGCGTCAAAGATGACCCGTCTCAAAGAGCGCCCTCACAGCTGGAGGAATTAGAGGAACACGCAGCAGCGGTGGCAGCTCTCGTATTGGAAAGGCCAAAGTCTGGAAGAGATCTAGCTGAAGATGCTGAGGTATTAATATCCGATGAAATTACTCAGCAAGTGGCATATCTTAAGTGGTACCCCCTCTCACTAACTGTATAGTTATAGTATATCTTGACCGGTGAATTGTTCTGTGAAGGGGCAAGGGCAGTAAAAGCAATTTTTCCTTTGAAAAGGGTACCTCCAGAAGAAAAGTAAAGACTGATTGCGGTGACACCATGTGAAATTAGTTCTGAAAAGAACTGGAGGTTACAACTCAACATTTCGATCAGTATGCTCTGATCGTCGTCAGGAGAATAGAGCATACTGATCGAAACATCGAGTTGTACCTCTAGTTCTTTTCAGAACTAATTACTACTCAATTGAGAATTTCACATGGTGTCACCGCAGTTAGTCTTTACTTATCCTCTCCACCATGTAAAGCTACAAGTTTTACCTCCAGAAGAAAATCACATAAATTATATGTTGATAATATTCTGAATACATCACCACACAGTATGCTGCTAAGCTGTGGATGAAGAAACTTGGTGAACTATTCAACCAGTCCGGTAACCCTGAGCGGATCAGGTCAGCAATGGTACGTCGACATCGCAACTCACTGGATACATCCTCGATAACATCAACTGATTACGGTCAGTGGACAGGACCAAGCTTGAAGAAGATGCGGACCAAAAAGAAGTCATCTAGGAGACAAAGGAGGATTCACTCAGCTGAGGCTGCTGTGAACTTCTTGAAGAATCTTGTGAAACGAGGTAGGATACCTTTTTGGACTAGTTTATTTTGATTTTTGGTTTTTCATTATGTAACACATGAAACATACATGTAGATAAACTTGAATTACTATTAATTACTTAATAATTTAATATTCATCTACATTTTTCTAAATTTATAATTTTGTACAAATATAACAAACATTTGACACGTTCTGGTTTGTACTCTAAAACTCATGATTGCAAGGCATAGAAACAATGCAGATTCATTTAATAATTTCTTCCTTCAGTTAATATAGAGTTAAAGTTTTTTGTTTCTGCATGAATATGCATAAGATTTCCTTTAGTTAGCCAGTAGATGCCTGGCCATGTTATTTAGCATCTTTCACACTTTTATTGACTTATTGCACACTTGCATGGATCATGAATATTCAGATAAGGAGGCGGAGGCAGTTTTGGGTTATGACACAACCTTAGATGACATCATCTTAAGTATGTATGGTTGCTGTGGTGAATGTTGAAGTGAATTTCTCCCTTGCTCTGCAATTGCATATTGTAAAGACTAATTGCAAAACAATGCCTGTTAACACTTTTTTTAAATTACATTTTCTTTAATAGCCCTAGATATATATATATACATAACAGCAAAAGAAAATATTTATTATTTTCATTTTATAATTAATATAATTTGTTTAATGAAGAATATTATGAGTATGGAGTGCAACACGAACACAATGTGGCAAATTTGGTTGACCTCAAAATTCGTCATGCATGACGTCTGAGGACACATAAGCTAAACACGTTCTCAGACTTATCAAAATTTAGGGGGTGACGTTTCTTTTGCTGTTATGTATATATTCATATTTAAGTGTCGTTCTTGGGAAACTTGTTATTCTCTTCAGGTTTGAAATATCAGATTATGATAAGTACATAATGTGAATATATAACTGCTTGTTGTGAGTGATAAAGGATAAAATAAGGATTGCAAATTAATATCTTCACGCCATTAACCTGGATATTGACATTTCCAAAAGTAATCTCTGAAAACTGGGAGCTTAATTATAAACATTTCCTACATTTCCTAATATACTAATTTTATCCAGAAGTTGCTCAAGAAAATGAAAATGTAGAAATAGCCCCAGAAGTGATTGAGATGTTAACAGAGCCAGAACCCATCATTCCTGAGGATATCATTGTTATCCAAGATGAAGGGGATGGGATGCTGCATGTCCATTCACGTGCTGGCTCCAGCAGGAGCACGCGAAGCAGGAACAGCGCCCTCAGTGCTGGTAGCATTAGGAGTAGGTTGAGTTTGCACAGTGCAAAGAGTGCCCTCACTGTCCATAGTGCAAAGAGTGCTCTAAGTCACAAGAGTGCAGCAAGCGAGTGTGTTAAAAGTGTCATCTTGGAAAGGAGTATTCCCACTGCTACAAGCTGTACATCTTCTCTTAGTCATGCCAGCAATGTAGTACCACTGAGTGATGATGAAGATAAAGAATTAGAAAAGAGTATTGAGAAATCCACAATGGACGTCCGAGATGGGACCACAGAAAGTGAGAACAATGCAGATGAGGAGGGCGTGGCATCTGAGAAAGCACCCTCAAAGAATGAATCCAAGGGTGAAGAGGAAATCAAATCTGAGGAGGCACCCATTGAGGAAGCACCCTCTGAGAGATCAACTAGTGAGAAAACATCCTCTGAAAAAGCACAAAGTGACAGTCCCCCTGAGGATGAGGTTATGTCACGGGAGGAAGCAGGATCCTCAAACAAGAGTGATGTCATACCTGAAGAGCAATCTTCTGACAATGAGACACCAAGTAGTCCTCAGACTGTCGGCAATCAGGTAGAAGAGAAAGATCATGAAGAAGAGGCAGCTGTCATCATGGAGAAAAGTGAGTCTGGAAACAACTCTTATCCCAGCACCGGATGTGGATTCTTTCAGCACAGAGTGGCACTTTCCTCATTGTCTGAGCTTATCATATCAATCACTTTCTGATGTACAATTGTTTGATTAAATGCACAGTGTGTCCTTTTTATATTTGGATGATCCAAATATTATTATGCTCAAAGTACTTGATTGTGTAACATTCAGTCTCATGCAGTGTTGGAGCAAAGGCTTTGCTCCTCAAGGCCAAGGCTTGACCCTCAAGGCCAAGGCTTTGACCCTCAAGGCCAAGGCTTTGACCCTCAAGCATTAAGGCTAAGGCCAAGGCTTAACCCTCAAGGCCAAGGCCAAGGCCCTCTAGTATAAAATTACTACTAATATAAAACATGTCACATCATAACGAATCGCTCAAAGTAAGAATAAAAATTTCACGTACAAATATATGACTGAGTAGAAGTTCAGGTCTTCGTGGATACCATTTAAATATAACAAAAAGAATGGTTTGCTTCCATACTGATGCACATTAATCTAAACCGAGTATAAAAAAGGGGGATCTAAGAACGGCTGTTTTTAACTGATGTTACCTCGTTATTATGTAACATGGAAGTAATTTTATTTTCTGGGCCATCATGGTTAGAAATATTAGCATTACCTAAAACAGACCAGACTATATTCACCCAGAATTTGTCAAAAATCTTGGACCAAAATCCACTGAATGGCTTCAAGATTACTTCAGCACCTGTATCAAAGTTCAGAAAATCCCAAAATATGGAGACATGCTAAAGTAATGGGAATTCTCAAACCGGACACGGCCGCGAAGACCCGGGCAGGTACCGTCCAATAAGCCTACTGTGCATAATCTACAAAGTGATGGAGAGACTAATATACAATCGTATCCAACCCATTGTGGATCCTCAACTCCCACCTGAGCAGTTTGGCTTCCATACAGGACGCTGTACAACAGACCAAGTAACACTCCTCACAGAAGACATAGAGGACAACTTCCAAAAAGGTCTCAAGAATGGTGCTGTACTGGTTGATCTGTCAGCAGCATATGACACGGTATGGCATAAAGGTCTTGCCCTAAAACTACATAAAATCATACCTGATAAAACCTTAGTAAACTTTCTCATGACAATGATCACTTGCAGAAGCTTTACAATGACTGTTAGCGAAGAAACCAGTAAAAAATGCTTCCTGAAAAACGGGTCCCACAGGGCTCAATGTTCGCACCGATTTAATTCAACATTTACACTGCTGACCTACCAACCACTGTCTCAAAGAAATACATCTATGCAGATGACATAGCACTCCTAACCTCTGCCAAAAACATTAACAAGCTTGAAACAACACTTGGCACCGATATGGAATCCTTAAGCCGTTACTTCAAAAACTGGAGACTCCGACTTAACATCAACAAAACTGTTTAGCAACTAGACTGGCTAACTACAAAATCAAAGTCATTTGCAATGGCACAACCATCCCGTGTGATGATTTCCCCAAGTATCTTGGTGTTACTTTGGACAGATCTCTAACATACAAAAGCCATCTCACACAGCTCGCACAGCTCGCACAGAAAGCCAACGCTCGCAACTGTCTCATTAGACAACTAGCAGGCCTTTCCTGGGGCGCAGACTACAACGTTCTTCGAATCTCAGCAATAGCTTCAGTATACTCTGTTGCAGAGTACTGTGCACCGGTATGGGCAAGGAGCACCAACAAGATTGACGTAGCCCTTAACAACACCACATGCACATCATCTCAGGATGTATCAGATCAACTCCCACTCAATACCTTCCAGTAGTCAGTGGAATTGCTCCTTATGAAGTGAGACGACAGCAGCAATGCCTTGCTCTTGCGCGACGTGCCGCTGGGTGTGACTCTCATCTGCTTCATCAACTATTGACAAACACCAATCAAAAACCCCTACCACAACTGCGACTGCCATCAAGAAATCCTTTCCATCAACAAGCCCACAAACTGCCAGAAATTAACACCGGATCGCACCCAAAGACTTGGGCACTAAACACGTGGCGGAATATGTGGCAAGAATCAGAATCCAGGACGTGGATATTTAACTACATTCCCTCACCTTCTACCAACCCACCAGGATGCAATCTACATCGCCACTGCTGGGTCAAACTAAGAACTGGCCATGGCCGATTTGGACATAACATGCTCCGCATGGGACTAAGTGACAACGCTAAATGTACCTGTGGTCATGATGACCAGACTGTACATCACATCGTTCATGACTGTATTATTTACAGATGTGATGGAAATTAACTGAACTCGACCAGTCTGTATTAAACTGGATCCATAACCTAACCTTGTCATGTTAACTTTGTATGAACCATACGATAAATAAATAAATAAAGCAGTCCACAGCACAAATCAATGTTCTATCTACCCCATATAACTGTATGCAAGTTAAGTATAATTTATATCTCCCTGGCCCCACAAGTACATGTATACAGAAAATTATTATAGCTTTGTTTTGGGGGAAGCAGCAAAATGTACTATCATGGTAACAATATGTGATGCTGTAAAAGTGAAAGTGTGTCAACACACAAATCTAGGATATTTTCCCTACTCCATGGTAAAACATGATTAAATTAGATACTGCAGACTTTGCAGACAGCTGACTCCAAGTTGTATGTTTGTAGAAAAGCAAAATTTCAAACAAATTTACCTGAAAAATCCAAAAATCGATGGGCCTTGAAGAGCAAGGCCCTAAAGTTGCAAGGCTTTGACCCTCAAGGCCAAGGCCAAGGCCAAGGCTTTTGCCCTTAAGGCTAAGGCCAAGGCCCTAAAATCAAGCCTTAAGGCCAAGGCTCAGCATCAAGGCACTACATCACTGGTCTCATGAGCACATTTAAAAACAATTTAAAAACCAATTATGGTAATTTAAAAAAAAATCACTTATTCAGATGCATTTATACTGGACTTCACTTGACTAATCTTAACTTTGATTCTTGTTTAAGAGCTAACCCATATTTTCTCTCCTGTGTTGTTTAACCAGTTCGCACTGGGAATAAAAAAGTTTTTCCGAACCCCGTGGCGGGTTTATTTTTACCGCACAAACACGACCAATGGTGCTCACCAGAGCGTGACCGGGGAGACCGCGTATTCCACCGTATGCTTATGGCTCGTTGCCACGCCGACCGGGAATCTATACAAATATTCCCGAGAATCCTGTGGCGTGTTTAGACGCTCTCCGATCCGCTGTCCAAAAAAAAATTGCGTGTATACACGGCCTCCGACGCGAACTGGTTAAATTTGATATAACTTTGTATTCATACTGATTCTATTTTTTCATTTATACTGATTCCTTGTGCATGAGTACTAATAGTAACATAATCATATGTTACTATTAGTACTCATAGTAACATAATCATATGGTTATTATTTGCACATTTAATTTGATTTTAACCCTAAGGCCCCTCCCCCCTCCCCCCAAGTCTCCGGTTTCTGGTCTCTGCGCGCGCGTCACCTCAGACCCGCGCGTCGCCATGTTTAATTTTTTTTTTTTTTTAAGCTATGAAACAATGTCCAATTGCAGCCAAAATTGGTGGATCGATTGGAATTCTGCACTGCTGTGTTTTAAACGACTTTTCCACATAGTGGTGTGCCTGATTTGTGAGGCCTCTCTTAGCCACCATACTTTGTATAATGGGAAATTTGGTCCCCATGTATATATCACGTATTTCCCTGTTGGCAAAATAAAAAAGATTGCCAAAAAAACACAACAAGTGCATCACCGCACCAATTTTGAAGCGGACCGATGACCAGAAACTGGATAATTTTTTGGAGGGCCAAACACCTGTGATATAATTTGTACTAAAATCTATACTTACTGGTATATAGAAATAAAGGGAATAGACTGGTGTACTAACAAAATTCATGGTTTTGTTGTACTGCTTTAAGATCATAAATGATAGTTGTTATTACAGCAAACATAGTTGGGAACATAGTTGATTGAAACCCATTAATGATGAGTGATTGAATACTTAATAAAGAGAACATGCTGTGGTGTAGGAAAAAGGTATGTGATAAGGTTGGGGAGTCTGTCTAAATCCAGCTTCTCTTACTTCACTGTAACTTGAGTCCCCAAGTCCAGTCCCCCCCCCCCCCCAACCCCCTGAATAAAAAATAAATACATAAATAAAATAAAATACAACAAATAAAAGTATTTGGTCAAGAGTTTTACCTGTTGTTGCGTTTTAGCTCTAACACATTGTTTTCTGTAATTTCTTACAGGTGGTGATAGCAGTGTAGCTGGAGGAGATACAGTCTCGGTGCGCTCTGGTAAATCTGGACCATCAGTCAAATCTGCTGGATCGCGAGGAAAGAGCACCCCCATTGACCAATCAGACAATTCTGCAGCCATCAACAGCACTCCTAGTGTCAAGGGTGATGCAGGGGGTTCGCTGGAGTTTGGTGTTAAAAACTACGGTGTGGCTGACAAGACAGAGCAGGTGAATTCCTTTCTTGACTTTTCAAGTCTCATTCTCACAATCAACACCAATGATTGATCTTAAGATATCTTAACCAACCCACCATGTGTCTTTTATCTACACCAGGAGAAACAAGCTCCAGTTGTCAGACCTGCTGTAGAGCCAGAGAAGCCACAATCTCAGAATGCAGAAGACGAACAGTTGGCCAAAATCTTGGCAGAGACAGGTCTTCTTGCAGACAAATCTGCTGCAACAAAAAGTGCCAAGAGCAGTAAAAGCAATAAGAGCAATAAGTCCAACAAGTCTAATGGGAGCAAGGATAAAAAGGAAGAGTTTATTGTCAGTAAGTATCATTTTGTAAGCATGAGCAGGCGCGGATCCAGGAATTTTTTAGACGGGGGGCACACCCAACACGAAAATGTTGTCTTCCTATGCTAACATTGTATATTGTTTGTAATCATGTTTTTTTTCTTTGTTTTCGCGCCTTAAGCGCCCAGCAGGGTGGATATGTGCGCGCTACAAATCTTTATTATTATTATTATTATTATTATTATTATTATTATTAAATGCGAGCGCGAAGCCCTTACGGCGTTGGGTCCGGGGCCCGCTTAAGGGCCCCGGAAAATTTTGGATTCTGGATGCTCTGTGGTGCAATCTGAGGCGATTCCTGGCCAGTTTCACCTGAATTTTTTTGCAAACGTTTTCAAGATTATATGGAGAATATATATATATATATATATATATATATCATTATTTTAGCCATTATTTTTAGCCATTAATTTAGCAATGTCATGACTACAACAATATCAGTTTCTCCCTCCCCGATTTTTGGCATTTAATTTGCAGTTTTTGACTTCAGTTTTAATTTATCCGGAATTCAGTCCAGTTGAAATTTTCAAGAAAAGGGCTTGATTTCATACTGTTCCTTGCCCTGTGTTAAAACCATCGGCAGATCAGCTGCAAGACTCATCGTGTCAAGGCCTATGCGTACTGGCGTAGAATCCGACAGTAAATTGACATCGGCGATTGTAATTTCCACGGTACCCCGACCCTTCTTCAGATGAAACGGAACAATTTGTAGACGTGGAGGAATTGGGTCAAGAAACCAGACTAGCTTGCTTTGCACCCGATCACAGACTACCGATTGCAAACGAAATGTAGACTAACTAATTTTGAAAAAGGTCACTATAATCATCATTGGAAATTGATACAAAAAATCCACTTTTCTCAATAATGACAGTACACCAAACTGAAGGCGCTGTTCACCTTGGATGGTGGCTTTATTTTTTACTCTGCACCCTTATTTTTTAATCCTTTTTTATCAACCTTTTATGAGACACATCCTTGGATATTTTTATCACCGAAGCTTCTGTGGAAAATCAAATATAATATAAAAGAAACTGCAATCAATTAATTGCCATAATGAGGCTGTGTTAAACTTTATGAAGTCATCTCCATTAACTAAATTCGTGGAGGAAAATTGTCTTTAAGAATGGGTTGACTAAAATAAATCAATCAGTTCCTCAGAAGATTGCTAAGGGCTAACCGAGACTGGCCTGAAAGTCCATCGAAGAGAAATTATACTTCACACTGGTTAGACCACATCTTTGATATGGGAGCACTGCTTGGAAACCCCATATCACCACTGAAAACATCTCTTCGCTTGAAAGAGTCCAGAGACGAGCTGGCGTTCAGAGCGGCAAGACCTGCCTGTCGAACCTACGGCAGTGAAATCTCGATAAGTCAAATCTCAGGGGAATGAACTCAAACTTCGACTTATGCGGAGGTTCGAGTTAGCCGAGGTCGCCATTTTACCCCCCACCCCCCTTGTGTGCATAAATTATCGTACGCCCGCAAAGTAACCTTTAGTAGCACGGGGAATTAAGCACACAAGATGCAACATTTTAAAATTTGTTATAAACGTCTTACATATTTATTAATTTGTTTCAAATGGCATGATTTTTGTTTTTAAAGTTTTCCAAAAAATATAAAATTATTGTTAACGCTTTCGAAATCAATGATGACCTACTTTATACAACTCATTGGTGTGAGATTTGGCTACGCAACAGAGCTAAAAAAAAAAGGATTGAGCACATTTCCAGCACCGCGTTGACGTTAGCCTTGGCGTGTTTTGAAACGGTCAAGCCACCCATCACTGCAGTTGAAGTCTGGATGTCCTAACTTCTTTGCCAAAGGCCTGGCCTTTTCTTGAAGAATTGGATCCGAAATCGGAATCTTTTCGGCTCGTACAGCTTTGAACCAGGTCAAAGCAGCCTCTTTAACATCGGGAAAAGCCACCTTTCTCATGCGTTTCCGACCTGCTGAAAAAGACTCATTGTTGAACTGTTCCAGCAGTTTCTCCTTATTACATGTAATGTAAATTTTTGGGTCATTATTTGAATTAGATACGGCAAAAGTTCGACGTTTGAAGCAGGCCTATAAACAAAACTTACTAACTAGTAACTAACGGAGAGATTAGATACGACCATAATTTTGTTGAGATGCATCACAGCCTTGAATTCAAGGCTATATTCACTGCAAAGGAATTTTGGCAAGGAGCCCAGATAATTAAGCTGCTCAAACGAAGTATATGACGTGATGTACATTGTACTTTGGTCAAAGAACGTTCGTGGTTTTTGGGTACAAATACAACTTTATCATGATGAGACGATTTTCTTTTTTAAAAGCCAAGGTCTATTATTTTGTTTGTGGCACCAATTTCAACGATCAAAAAAATAATGGTTTCATTACTGGACATGATGGCACTGGATATTTTATTAATTGAAAAGAATGTGTGCGTTTAGGCCACTCAAAAAGGATTTTGGCAAAACTAGCAAATCATTCAGTCAAGTGATCAATTGTTTCCTGCTGGCTGTGGCCATTTAACCGGTAATAAACTCCCCCAAGAGGATTGGATGTTGAGATGGAGAGAGTTAAAATCCCCGAGCTCCGGGAAATACTTCAGTTTTCTCTCAAAAGAGGGTTTCAGTTCCATGGCATGATTGATAACCTTTTTTTCTTGTTGCATTTTTCAGTATTTATTTTATGCCAAAAGTAGACACAGCAGATGTTTAATATTGTCGCCGGTATTTTTTTTTTAGGCTACTCCTCCTTTTCTCTGACCTCCCCCTCTTTGTTTTCTTTTTTTTTTTCCCTTTTTTTATTTTATTTATTAATTTTTTTACTCAATTTACCGGGGGGGGGCACGTGCCCCCGCGGCCCCCCCCCTGGATCCGCGCCTGATGAGGGTCAACCAAGGTGTTGAGAGAGAAGAAAGGCAGCATACACCTTCCCCAATCCCTCCCTTGAGTTGTCAAATTAATTATTTCAATGTTTCCTACCTGTCCCATTCCATCATCATGCACCTGGTGTGTTCAGGCCTGTGAAATCTCCGCGTTATAGCGGATTTCCGCTTTTTTCATTTCCTCTCTTGAGTTTAATTTCCACTTTTTTAAAAATCCGCCGGAAAAAAAATTCCGTTTTTTATTTTGTTGTAAATTGCGCATTGCATGTAATTATTGTTTCACGTGGATCTCGATCTCGATCGGCGATCCGTGCGTTGGTTCCCACACCAGATACCGCCTGTTGGATATAGAGCGCGCGAACCAGCGGTATGGCTGATCGTCACACCGCATTTCGGCTGTGTCCTACTTCATTGGCTATGGCTGGAAAGTGTGCCTACGGAAGCCAATAGCTAGCGGCTGCGGTCAATTCCCATAGACTTGCGTGTTATTTCCGGCCGTAGCCAAGGAATTATACGGCCTAACAACACGCGCGACACACCACAACAACCACCATTTTGTATTCTACGTCCATGTGTGCACTACGTGACACGTGCATGATTACTACTTAGTACTCACGATGTTCTCCATTGACACCGGGTCTTTTTTAGGTTCTCCTCTTTTTTCCTCTTTTTTTTATCAAACCCCACTCACAGGCCTGTGTGTTTTATGCCAATAACAGAATATTATTTCTTGTTTCACCTCTGAGTTTCGTATGATCTAAGATTTTTATTTGATTTTATATATTAACAGAAAAACCACAAGATGATAAGGTTGATCATCTTCTTTACAAACCCCTACCAGAGACTAAAGCTGAGCCAAAGGGTAAGTCATAAGAGATTACTTACAGAACGTTAATAAGACTGAATGATGATATGCACTAGCTGATTATTGATGTTGTCCTTAAGAAGTGAATGCCCATAATTCCCTTTTATCAAAAGTAAATTCTGGGCTTTAAAGAAATATCAAAAATCTAATATTAGACCTTATGGATTACTTTTAATAATTCCAACTATCCAGCTTCTAAACCTAAGAAGCCAAAGAAGACATCCACTACCAAGAAACCTACTGCCCCAAAGAAGACAAAGAAGATGTCTAAAGCGGAAACAGATAAGGATGAAGTCAAATCACCGCCAAAGGAGGAGCTGTCCAAGACAGAGGAGACGACACAGCCTGAGGAGAAAGACAATGATGTTGACTTTCATCTCAATCATGTCAAGCTCCCAGCAACACCAGACAAGGAAGAGGAAGACTATGCTCAGGATGAGTTTGAGGAGCCACAGGAGGAAAAGAAAGCGGAATCTCCAGAGTTTATTTTCATCCATGATGTAAGTCAAAATGAGCTTTACTTTACATCACTGCTAACTTCACATAGATTTTCTTTTCTCTTTAGATTTGCATCTCTTATTTCAGCCTAGTTACAAAACAAATATTCAATGCGAAAGTGTTTTGATGTCACAATTTATGTTTGCATGAAGTATGAAATGGCACTTTTCTGTTAACTGTGAGAATTCATTATTGAAAAGAACAATTTATTTTATTTGTTTTTTAATTAATACTTAATAATAATAATAATAATGTGTGGATTTATATAGCGCACGTATCCACCAACTAAGTGGTGCTCAAGGCGCATTATATTATTATCCCTGCTCATAAGGCTCATAAGGCTCATAAATCATTCCTGAAACCATCTCAGCTCCCTGGGGAGTATACAGCTCAATTGCTGCCATTTCTAGCGCATATAGAGCAAACCAACTCTGCCCTCACAGGTACCCATTTAACCCCTGGGTGGAGAGAAGCAATTATGATTAAGTGTCTTGCTCAAGGACACAAGTGTCACGGCCGTGATTCGAACCCACATTATGTTGCTAACACCAGAACTTGAATCCGGTAAGCTAGACCGCTCGGCCACGACACCCCACTTAATGTAATAGTGCCTGATATTTCATTTACAAGAATGTTTTGTGTGTGTGGAAACAAAAACTTTATAATTGAGTGTTTAGTGTCTAACTTTCTTCAAATTTCCTCCTGACTGACACAAGTAGGGTTGTGACATTTTCCAACAATATTGTCTCATCAATGAGTTTATTTTATTGATTAAAAACAACCCAATTCACCTCACATCACTGTATGTGTTTTTCTCAGTTGAACATACATTTTTAGGTATAAATAATTTCCCTTATTTGTCATTCACTGAAGGAGAATATCCAACCTTGGTTATCACTCCCATCCTAGAACCAAAATCAAAAAATTTAATCATTAATTCCAGTTTTGCTCTCTGGTTTAATTATTCATTCATTTCAGTTCTAATAATAGAGAGTGATCTGTTCAGTGCACATCACTTGGGATTGAGAAAGACTGGGGAAAACTTGATTGGATGTCAAATTTTATTTATTTATTCAATTTCTGCCTAACATTTTTTTTTTTTTTTTTTTTTTTTAATTCCCAATATTTACTTCTGCGAAAATATCTCACTAGAATTGTTTTTCTTCTGAGTTTCTGATAACGTTTGTTAAAATAAATTAGATTGAAAGTGATGACACTGAACCTGAAATTGAGGCAATGGAAGTAGTGTCGGAGTTGCCTAAAGTAAGTTTTGGGATGAGCTTTGAACCTTTATCGGTGCATCATTTGTGTGGCGGGCTCTATGCTCACATTAACCTTTTTCAAGCCTATTTAACTCGGCATGTGTGCAGCTGAAATGTAGAGTAGAAAAACATTTCAACAGTTAATTAATTTGTGATTTTATTATTTTGTTCATTTATGTTCATTTTGTTCATATAAATGTTAATACAAAAAATGTAAATGTTGGCTGTTTTCTCAGATTCTCAAGTTAATTACAAAGCAAAACTTGAATAACAATTAAAAGTAATTTTTCTTTTGAATTGAATATTAACTTTTATTGTTAAAAGTCAAAATACAGCAAATATCAGATAAAGACATCATTAGATTATCACAACTTTAATATAGAGCCAATTATTTTCAAGCCTTTGTTGATGTCGACAGCACTTTCTTTGAACCAAAATATAAAAACCTAAAAATACTCTTTATTACACCGAGGCTGTCAATCTGACGCCAGTCATGTTATAAGAGACGTAATTCAGAGAAGATGAGTGTTTCCAACCCCGATCCAATCCTAATACATTTGCTGCCCCAGTTATATTCATAATAGTTGAAAACATCTTTGCATGCATCGTGTCTTTACACTGCAATGAATCATGCATATAACTTGGTACTCGGCACGCGTAAATCAGTCCATGTTATCAAGTTAACAGTCAGTGCTAAATTCATGATTTGTTTTCCTACCCTTTGTACCACTGCGCTTGAAGGAATTCTCGGATTCAGAAGAAGAGGAGGTACCAATATATCAGTGTTGCTTGTTTGTTGCAGCTCATATACATCAATTACATATATATCAACGGGTTCGGGAAACAACCAACAAACATGTAGTGTGTATGGTATTTCATGTTTCCATATATGGCTAGTGCATTTTAATCAATCGACTTGCCGTCCTCATGTGACAAAACAAATTTGTAAAATTGGAATCACAGTTGATTGCCACTATCTAAAGGATTCGTGCATAAATTAACTATGACTTATTCTTTGAATAGACAAAACAAAAACAATCTTAGGTCCTCACAAAGTCAAGTAGGTGCAAAATCATTCATTGATTTCCCATGAAAATGCATGAAATGCGTAGTTTGCAGTGGCCTGGTGTTAGCATAACACCTTCAGATTCAATCAGTGCTGGCCTGTCACCCAGTTCAGAGACATATATGAGATTGATTGTAGAAAGAGCTGTATACAGTTACTGATGGTTTGGGGGTCATTGTCAATCATAACATCCTGATTGGGAGATACTTGTATCCTGATTGGGAGATACTTGTATCCTGATTGGGAGATAATTGTATCCTGATTGGGAGATAATTGATATAATTAGGACCCAATTGGGAACCCTTGAGTTGACAATGAGTCCTGTGCTATTGATTGATGTGTATGAAATGATAAGGTGGCTGCATGTCTGCATGGCTAATTGTGTTCTCATGGTTTTCTTTTTTATTCTGCTTTCCACAAGATTTTTATTTATTTCTCAAAAGAAAATTCAATTAAGAATCATTGCAATTATGTTGTTTTATGTAATTTTGGTTTGGAAATAGCTTTTGAATTAAAAAAAACCATGAAGCCTTATTAATGTGTGTTTGAACATAGAAAGCGTAACTGCATTATGTTGTTTCCTTAACATCAATTTTGTTTTACATTTCCAGAATGTTGTCATTGCTTGAAAGTATTCACATATTCATATATATAAGAAAATCATGCTTTATCAGTACATGTACTGATGTACATCAGTCCATTTTATACTTATTTTATATGCAAAGTATTCATGAAATATCAGATTCATGGGAAGATAACAGCCCATAATTGGACTTGTTTGACCCAAAGGTTACCCCCAAAACAAGAACAATGGTTTTTGAGATTTGCTTTGGATTTGATTGAAAATAGATTGATTGATTGAAAATTTAGTCTAGAATTCTGTGATCTATTACAAAATATGTAGATTTGTGCCACACAAATTTATACTTGAAGCTGTGTTTAATGCATGAGCTGGTTTGCATGGATTGAAGTATGGAGATTTGTTTTGGATTTTGAGTGAATATTCTAATATTTCTTGCACTTTGATGTATTTACCTGCACAGTTTGTATGCACATTGTTTTGTAGCTATGAGATTGTTACCATGATAACTAAGTCGTTGCTGGATACTCCATTTCCCCTTGATAATACTGTGCCAGAACACTCATATCTTCAAGTGAATTAAAATCTAAACCCTTGTGGCATTTGCTTGAGAACATTTTAAGAGAACTCATGGATAAAAGGTTTCTTAAATCGAAGAGTTCAGGATTTATGTCTGACAGATTTGACAGACAATTAGAGACAGGATTGTGGTTTCTGCAGAATGGGGAAAACATAAATTTGTTTTACAAAAGGATAATCTTTTGAGTTGGATCTTAAGCAGATGTTTTGGGGTTCTGAATTTTTTTTCTTTCAGCTGAAATGAAAAAAATTAAAAGTACAATAATGATATCTGGGAGAAATACATAATTTTTTCATGAGAAAAAAATTTGTTGCTGTGAGGAATCAAATATTTGTGAAACAATTCAAGTGTTTAGTCTGAAGAGCTTTCTTTAAAAAAAAAAAAAGAAAAAAAGATGCATCAAAAGCAAAAAGTTGAACCTTATATTGACATTGATTTTTGAGAAAATTTACCTCTCATTGAGCTCAAAGTCAGTTTCTTTACGTATTTCTAGATTCTGATCCTCATTATTGTCTTATAATTTAAGTTAATGGTAATTACAACATTTAATTTTTAATTTAAATATTAAAAACCAGTGATTTAAGTCAAAAGGAAAAATAAATCCAGAAGGATCTTGCTTTTGATTTGCAGTAACTACAGACAATTTTATAATCAATGTGTTTTTCATCCATAAAAATCACTTACAAATTTAAAAGCCTCTTGTGTGTAGGTCTTTTCATATTCAAGCATAAATTTGATTTTATGTTTGAACCATTATTAAACCCGGAGACGCCATTCACTGTGTGCAATGCAAATGGCATTCCTAATTCATGTATTACAAATGAAGGGTTGTAACCTTCAGCCTTTCCAGAAAATCACTTTAGAGAATTAAATTAATGCTTTTGATCATAGTCGCTGTCGTTGAGTGTTAAAGCACGTTTGTTCTCGTACAATCTGCAATAAAGGAAGACCCATAGTACGTTGACATTTAATGAGAAATGCTGCAGAGTCTTCATCAATACCAATGAATAGAATTAGTAGAAATTGTAAAAAGCTTTTTTCGCTCATGAATTGAAATGACTTGGATGTTTTGCAGCAAATACAACATAAGATACATGTATTTGCACCAGACTCCTTACACTGCATCTTTGTTTGTCTGGTACCCTGACTGTAAAATGACTGGCAATGTGACAATAAGCAAATTTTGAAATCATCAATCTATTTTGACTTGAGCCTCTTTTTGATGCTCATTACACTTGCGTATTAGAAAACCAATATGGCCACCAAATGATAATCTAAGAGTCTGTTGTGCTTTTCAAGCATTGAAACAACTACAAAATTTGTCCCCAAACAAATAAATTGTGTAATAAGGAGAGATACTCAGAGAAGTTGTTTATATAGTCAGTTATAGCTGCATGCAGTTCAGATAGATGCATTAACAATGTCAACAAGATAGCAAGAATGTTAGGGAAACAGGAATGTAGTGTTGTTTTTCAAGACTGACATTCAAGAAGATAAATTACATCGAAGAAGATGAAGATGTAAATAAATTTGATAAGAAGTGTCACCTGGGGCACTATGTAGTCTCTTCTATCTGTACATCTCATACTGCCTTCTGTATTCTGAGTATGGGTTGATGGGGGGGGGGGGGGGGGAAACGTGACCAGAAGAAGTGAGGTTGGTATAAAATTGGAGAATACATGCAGATGTTAAATTTTTAATCATTGAATAAAGCTGTTCATTGAATAGCGCTTCACATCCCAACCTTCTTAGCTTGCTCCACGGTACTCCAATGATCAAAGCTTAGCTTCACAAAGGGAAGGTCAACAGCTAGCACAGATTAATCAAGAAACGAATGGAAGCCATCCCTTATGGATAACACACAATGTTTTAAGTCGTACTATCGACTCTCTCCCCTTCAGGTGTAAGGGAGATGGATAATTCAATTCAAGTCAACAGATCTATCTGGATGGAAACTAGTTCATTCAGCTTCCTTTAATGGCAAGCTATAAATGAAGTGCCTAGGTAATTTAATATAGGAACAAACAGCACAGGGTATCCTTAAATTATACAATTCAACATATAGTAATATCCATTATGGGATAGCTTTAAGGGATTGAGCAAATCAGATTTTAGGGCAAGACTACAAAAAATTGATGCGTCACAGAACACAAAGCTTTATGTCAAATTGTTTGAAATAGTATAGTACAAGCCGGTGATTTCTCAGGATTTTTCCTGATTTCAGGATTTTTCCTGATTTCACTAGCCATCAAGGAAAGAAAGAAGTAGCCTGTATTGTGTCTAAACCTCTAGTTTCTTGTTTGTGGGTAGTCTTGGTTCAAAACTGTGTTTGTATGTTTTTGATACACGATCCGACGGTGCTACATGCCCACTACCACGCACGAACTGCAGTCTTGGGAACTTTGTATAATCTCCTCCTGAAAACGGGGGAAACCACTACGCATGCGTCAATTTGAAATGCCAGCATGGCCCACATTGTTGGTGCGCACGCGCACCAACAACGGACTGCCGTGAAGTTGTAAATCAGTGAACACAAAGGGAGATACAGGCCCGCTACCCATTTTTCAGGATTTTTTACTTTTTTCAAATAACACCCCTGATAGTATAAGGTAGTTCTTCAATACCACTGTGTAGTAAAACTAGGCAGTTCAATTGGAAGAGCATTGACAGTTATCCAAAGGTCAGAGATTAAAATCCTAGAATCACAATCCAATACATAAATATAAAATCATGTTGGTAAGCCACATAAGGTGACATTATTAGTTATTTCTGCATAGAAGTTCAAGGCCTGTCAGTGCAGAATGTGGGAGGAAAAATACATGTCTAAGTATCCAGCATTGTTTTGAGATTGACCTTGCTTGATAATAATTAAATCTTCGTCACTTTGTATTTGTATTCACCTTCATACCTCAAGTTTGTCCTTCAGTGGGAAAGAACTAAATTCATCTTAGGACCACCAGCTAATAGCATAATTTTATTCACATCAAAGATTTATTTCTGACAAGAAGCAATATTTGATGAATTTTAAAAAGCCCGCAAATGCCCAGTGAATAGATAATTTCTAGGTTCTGATATTTAGAATCGATTATATTTTATATATATTTATTCTGGATTCTATTTTCTTTCACTCAATGTGAACAAATCAATCAAGTATTGCAGACAAAATATTAAAATGTTTATTACAAAACATTTTATGGAATATTGCTGCAGTACTTGGTTTCAAGCAATCTACAAACTCATCATAAATCAGTCATTGTGTATATGAATACAATTTAATGATATTAAAATGATAAATAGGCATAGGGTTTATTATTGGGAGATTAAGGTTTGACTTTATTTGAAATGAAGGTTTAAATTGTGCGTTGCTTTCATATGTACAACCTTGTTTAAGTCAGGCATTGCCTATGTATGTAAATATATGTATATACACACCATAATTCACTATTTCTTTAAAACTCACATGAAAACTCCCACAGTATAATCTTTAAAGATATTAATAATTTAAAAATACAAAATAAAGTTATTTTATAACAATTAATATTTGCACTTTCACCATACTAACCTGCACAATCCTGGCATGTACTAATTATCACAATTGATGCAAATTAATTAAGGAATAGCTTGAATTTAAGATTTGTCTTATTCAGACTAGTCCTTCTTATTCAGACCAGATAAATTTGGAAAATAGATATTTGGTGGACATTTTTTAATTTTGCAAAATAATGCTGCTTTTTAAAATAGTGAGTGAGACAAACCTCTGTTTTAGGTTTGTCAAAGAAAGTTGCATCATTGTCTGCTGTTTCTTTATTTGTTTTGCTGGGATGAATTTATTAACTATTCTAAAATAATGTTTACTTGATAAATCGTGTGTGAGTAGTTGCATTAACACTTTCATAACTTACTTCAGTAAAAGTGTAAATTGCACTTTTTTCGTCAAAATGTATTGTTTTTTGTTTCTGGTAATCTTTTTTTTTTTGCCAACCAGTGAAATATGTGATATATGTACACACGGTTATTGGAACCATACCAAATTTCCCATACACAAAGTATGGTAGCTAAGAGAGGCCTCACAAATCGGGTAAATGTTCATACCCCTATGTGAAAAATTCTTGTAACACAGCACAGCAGAATTTCAATTGATCCAGCAATTTTAGCTGCAATTGGACATCGTTTCATATAATAAAATAAAATATAAAAAAACTAAAATTGCTGACGTGCAGGTCTGAGGCGACATGTGCGGAGACCGAAAACCTGAGACTTTTTGGGGGGCCTTACCATAACTAATTCCAGCAAACCTTAATATTATCATAATCATCTCATTTATCCCACCTGTGTATCATCAATCCCAATCTGTTATTTGTTTTTCTTCCTTTGTCATCGTGGAATCGTAAAGCACGATCCGATACCGCCCTCTGTGGATCAGACGGATATAACAGTGGACTCGGAGGTCATATCTGTGTACACAGAGGTACAGTCATATTAGAACTTTGTTTAGAATTCACAGAGTTTAATTTATTAACATTCATTTAGTAATATTCGTCACATCCATTTGCACAAGTGTACTATTTTTCTAACTTTTTGATGTACAGGTAACTATTGTTTAAACACATTTGGTATGTGTGTTTATTTTGTTTATATGTAACATCATCTAACCCAGAAATGTAAAGGCTATATCAATTAAAATGAAAATTGCACCTGATGCCTGTGTTTGTCAGGACCTGGATATAAATGTGACTGACAAAAAACATCATGTACTGTGGAAAATAAGACTTTTTGTTTGAAGTTCCTGAAATTTATCTACTTTCATTCAAAAATATCATATTTTACTCACTTTGGTTCAAAGTGATTAGTGCAGCTAAGATTATTATTGCAAGTATTTTTTTCAAATGTATTTTCCCTATTTTATCGTATATCTTTCCCTCTCTCTAGGTGAAAGCTAGTCTTGGTTTTTCTATTTTATTATTCTTCCTAAACCTTTTATTACTGTTTTCCCCTTCCCGTTGGTGTATAAAGGTTGTTTAGTAATTCTGTCCTTTCCTTATAATCTCTCCTTTTCCTTTGTTGTAATTGTTTCCTAAATTTTAATTTTTTGACTATGATGTGATAAATTTATAAAAATAATATTTACTCATTAGTCCTAGTAAATAATTATTATGTTGCTGTATTCCTGTATTGATATTTTCATTTTTCGTTTTACATGTAACATCATCTAACCCAGAAATGTAAAGGCTATAATATCAATTCAAATGAAAATTGCACCTGAGGTCTGTGTTTGTCAGGACCTGGATATAAATGTGACTGCCAAAAAACATATCATGTACTGTGGAAAATAAGACTTTTTTTTGTTTGAAGTTCCTGAAATTCATCTAATTTCATTTAAAAAAATCATATTTTACTCACTTTGGTTCAAAGTGATCAGTGCAGCTAAGATTATTATTGCAAGTATTTTTTTTTTCAAATGTATTTTCTGTATTTTATCTTCTATCTTTCCCTCTGAAAGCTAGTCTTTGTTTTTTCTATTTTATTATTCTTCCTAAACCTTTTATTACTGTTTTCCCCTTTCCTTTGTTGTATAAAGGTTGTGTTTAGTTATTCTGTCTTTTCCTTATAATCTCTCCTTTCCTATAATCTGTCCTTTCCTTTTGTTGTGGTAATTTCTTCCTAAATTTTAAGTTTTTGACTATGATGGGATGCACGCCTCAACGAACTAATCCTCCAGCATCCTGTCATAGCGTAGTCCTCCAACAGCCTACATTTCCCAGAGTCCGGCATTCTCCTGAGGACGATCAGAGCACACTGATCGAAACATCGAGTTGTACCTCCAGTTCTTTTCAGAACTAATTACTACTCAATTGAGAATTTCACATGGTGTCACCGCAATTAGTCTTACTTACGATGGGATAAATTTATAAAAATAATCTTTTCTCATTAGTCCTGGTAAATAATTATTATGTTGCTGTATTCCTGTATTATTATGTTGCTGTATTTTCATTTTAAAAGCTATCTTCTGATTTCCAGAGCATGGTTGTATGATAGTTGTATGATAATTATATGATGGATCATTCTATGAAAATATATGTTGTATAAGTTGGTATTTCCAGTAGCTGGGCAACATTAAGACAGTTGTATGATAATTATATGATGGATCATTCTATGAAAATATGTTATAGAAGTTGGTATTCCCAGTAGCTGGGCAACATTAAGACAAATGTCCCAAGTACTCCTTGCTGCTGAAAGTAGGTTGTACTTGTGTTAATTTAGTTATGTAACCATTAAGCTAAAGAGCTGTCCAGTATATGAGAAAACACATTTTGTGTAATGGATATAATCGTTTACCTTGTAATGTATAAGTGGTCAGTTTAATACTACATTTTCATTGAAATTTGATGGTAGTACTTATTGAACTGAAACTCTCACGTATTGATTTGTGGTTTTTCTGATGCAGAATGCACTGAGGTAGTGACATTTTATATTGCATAATCCTTTTGAAAAAATATAAATGATGTAATGATTTTGACTACCTATTTTCATGGAATGATCTCTTCAGACAAACAATAATGTTTTAGATCAAGGCATTGGTCTTGAAACTATTACAGAATAAACTCGCTCTTAAGCTCTAACATGTACAAGTTACATTTTTCTCAAACATTTCTCTCTTAGGATTCTACCAGCCAAGGGCCAAGCAGCTTCTCACGATCCCAGGCCAAAGCTGCAAAGCGTGCAGCTGAGGCTGAGAAACGTAAACAGGCCGTAGAGAGGAAACGAAAGGAACGAGAAGAGGCCAAGAGGAAACAGCAGGAGGAGGCAGAGAGACAGGAGCAGATTAAGAGAGACTGGGAGGAGGAAAAAAGAAGAAAGCAAGAAGATGCTAGGTGAGGATAGGTGTGGGGGACAAGGAAGGAGTGAAGGAGAGAAGAAATGAAAGAAGATTGGGGATGGATAACATCTGTTATGGAATAGTTAGAAAGTAACATTCCAACAAATTCTCCTGTTATACTTGATGATTATGTTGCAACTTTTCAGTTCTCTGGGAAACCTAGTTTATATGTTTTCACTTTACCAAAAAATAATACACATGCAGTAATACATCTCCAACTTTATGAGAAATGATTTGTCAAGAAACTCAGAACCTTTAGTAACTAATTAACAGTTTTTCATCCTCTCCATCAGGCTGAAGAGGGAACAGGAAATCCTGGAGAGGCAGAAGCGAGAGCAAGAAGCAGAGGAGAGGAAGAAACAACAAGCCATTGCTGCTGAAAGAGAGAAGAAAAGAATGGAGGAGTACAAGAGGAAGATGGAGGAGATTGCCAGGCAGAAACGAGATGAAGATGAGAAGAGAAGAGGTATAGCAACCATCTAGAAGGAGATTCCAATATTGTTGGTTAAATAGAGAAAAACACAGGAACTTTAACCTTACATTTGAACCTGGATCATGAAGAGGAAGCTACTCTCAAAGAATTGCTGTGTAAATGTGATCTTCATTCATTTGCAGTAACCATAGCAATATTTTTTTGTTTTATAGAAGAGAATTTGAGAAAGCAGAAGGAAGAACAAGAGAAAAGGAAAGCTGAGGAATCCATGCTAGCTGCCATGGCAGAGGAAGAACGTCTTGAGTATGAACGCAAGAAACAGGCGGAAGAACTCATTGCTCAGCGTCTTGCAGAGGAAGAACGACTCAAACGGGAACTTCTTGCCAAACTGGCCCAGGAGGAAGCGGAGAGATTTGCACTGGAAATTGCGAGGCAACAAAAGGAAATGGAGGCACGGTTAATGTTCAACAAAACATTGCATTCAGAAGCAAACATACTAACCCATTCCCAAGAGATGACACCTGCATTTACTTGGTCCTATTTTGAACTCTTGGAATTGCTTGGGATTGAAATGCCTGAGTATTTAAAGCAGCAGTATAAATCGGATTCAGCAACAGGTTGATGATTTAGCTGCTGTTGAATTGGGTATAGTTTTAAAGGGACAGTATCATTACGATTAACAGGTCATGGAATCGGAGCGCTAGATTTAAATAAACTCAGTGACTGAAAATACCCCACTTGATAAGGTCATATTACCGTTGCTGCTGCATAAATGAGCCAGTAACTTCCAGTCACTGTGTTCATCTTAACTAGAACACCGATTCCATGCCCTGTTGAAAGTCTGCCTTGATCGTGATGATACTGGCCGTTTAAGGGTGATGGGTATGGCCAAAGTGTAGGTTCATGAAACACATAAATGATTTTACAAATGGAAACAAGATCCTGTGGGTTAGTTCATTTGAGTAATCTAACAATGTGGCTGCGGAACAACACACATTTGAGGAATGATGTTGGTTATGTCACACACATGATGGAATTATCCTTTCCAATCCTCGAGGTTTTCAAAAAGAAATTGGTTCGCATTTCTTGCTTGAAAAAAAAAATAGTGCAGCTTTCTTGTTTTTCCTTTATGCAAATCTAGATATTCCTGTGACCAAAGTGAGGCTGGAAGAAAAATACGTTGGCCCCTTTTATTGTATAAAGAATCAGCGCTGTAATGGCATTTATTATGTACAGGGGATTTGATAAAGATGACCACAGATTGATGAAGGTCTATGGCATACTGCATAGACTAAAGATTTATTTCTAGATTAATTCACCTTTTTAAAATAATTAAACTAATGGATTGCTATTTTTGGCTTTTGTCTACTTTATGTTTATATTATGATGTCAACTCATGTCATGGCAAGCTTTTAATGCACATGTGGATAATAACTTATGGCACAACAACTTTAAGAACTCATAAAATCACCTTTTTATTGAGTCAATCATCAAGATTACAAATTACTCTACAGGGGTGAGAAAATATTCTAGGTATGTTATGAATATATAAGTTTTGAGGCTTTGCATGGTGGAATATCGAAACACTGGTACACCCGTCGTATCAGAGAGGCTATTGAGATTCATAAACATGACACTGTCCCCCAGGACATCGGCTTTTTCATCAGCAGCATTTGGCATTCAATCCTACCATCCATCAGCACTCACACCCCACAGTCAACTGACACGCCTCAGCGAGCAGGCAACTCACACAGCAGGAAACACACACAACCAGCACAATGCCACGGTGGAAGCCAGTCACAACACATCACACAACAGTGGCACCAATCGGAACACTTCCCATTCTAGGAGCTGCATCTGCAAACCTCTTCATTCTCCTGACGAAGATTAGAGCAGGCTAATCGAAACGTTGAGAATAACCCGTGAAGTCCCCATGGTTCTCCATGAACCATATTAACCGTGAAGTCCCCATGGTTCTCCCTGAACCATATTAACGCGTGAAGTCCTCATGGTTCTCCGTGAACCATATTTCTCACTTAGCGACAGTAGAGAAAAACGAGTTGCCCAAAATTGGTTCTCCCTTGAACCTTTCTCACTTAACGAAGGTTGAGATACGAGTAGTGCGATAAGGTTCTTTTCAGAACTTGTACCTCAGCTTCGCGTTAGTTGCGATTAACACATGGTGTTACCGCAAACCGAAACGATATGTTATGAATACATATTTCACCAGGAAAATATTTCAATTGAGGTCACAGAACAACTACCCCCCCCCCCCCCAACCCCATTTGACCGCTGTAAAACAATATATTATATTTTATCAAATGAAAGAAGTTTGGTGATAGTGTGGAACAGAATCTTGGTCTTTGTAAATTTATTCAGACAACGATATGGGTAATCTATAGGGTAATCTATATGATAATCATCATATACATGTTACACCTTTGCTGTAAAAGATGGTAACCATTAGCAGCAATTTGCCTAGGGCCAACAGATGCTGTGACAAGCTATGAATTACCATCACATATTGACACATTAGGAATTCAAAGCCTGTATTAGCTGTCAATGATTGCACACAGTCATCATTCCTATACTCGCCCAAGGTGTTTTGTAAATTGCTCCTTGTATTTTGTTTCATTGTTTCACCAAAAAAACAACAACTTATTTTCCCCCCAGACATTTGTTATTCTCTCTTCAGTTGAAATATTTAACACTGGGCAAAAATGAAGGTACAACATAGAATATAAAGGTAGTTTATATTTGGTGCCATTTTACTATCAATTTATAGCCAACTTTTGTTTCAGTTTACTAGCTTCGTCTCAGTGGGCAGAGATCAAGGATGTTGTGTAATGCATTGTGAGGAGTTTCCCTCCATTTGGTGAAAAAGATGTGGGTTGGACTTGGAAGGAGGGGTTAAATTGTTTATGTACAAGTAAATCTTACTAAAACTGTAAACAAATCATTTTTGGTCAGCAATTACCCTTTTTTCAGTAAGATCACTTACTGAGTTTCAAATGTCTCATAAAATGCATGCATTATTGTGTTATTTTACCGGTGAGTGGCCCAGTCACCTTTTGACAATAATGTCCAAATCCATTAAAAAGTTATAGATGTTTTGTTGAATCCGAGGTTGGCAAAAACAACATAAAACCCAGGTTTGATAGATTGAGAAAATATGAATCCCCTCTGATGTTCTGTTAATTGACTGTTGTGCTGGCGTTAATGGATTCCTGGCCAGGTGAACATAAATGATGAAAGGATAACTATAGGAGGAATGAGAGAGAAGGTTGTAAGTTTGACTGACTTCACTCATATATTCATATGCCCCCTCATGGCACAGACATGAGTAAATATTAGTAGTGAGGGATTTCTCAGAATTGGATTTTTGTTTTTGTAGGATGAAAGAAATCTAACTATTATTTTCATTTAATTTGTTGAAGTTGGTTTTGTGTTGATACACGGTGCACTTAATGCATTTATGGGTTAAAAAGTAAATATTGTTAGAAGTATATGTTCATAGTAATACCATGCAGTACATTTTAATTCCTTTTAAATTCGTTAAAACCATTTCTTGTAAATAATGTTTGTGTACATAAACATCTCTGCCCATAAAATGTTGCATACAAAACGAGTATATTTGTGGAGTGGGAATAAGTGAATCGTAATAATCCACGCCGCAGGCAACTCGACAAAAAAATACAAGCGTTGTGTGATACCCGCTACTGACGGTTACCCAGGTTGTTTGCATCTGACCGGGGCTTGATCCCTGGCTACCGGCAGATATGTATATATATGAGAGAGAGAGAGATATATATGTATATATATATGTATATATGTGTATATGTGTATATATGTGTATATGTATATATGTATATATATAAACATGTTCAAATGTATTTTGACTTAATCATAAGTCCACTTTTCCTAATTTTTATGAAATCAATTTTCATTTTATTGAAAATCTTTAAATTTCATAATTTTTATGAAAGAAATTATCATTTTATTGCAATGTTAAATTCGACTTTAACTACCGAAATTTATTTTATAAAAATTAGGAAAAGTGGGACTTGGTCAAAATACTTTTGAACATGATATATATATATATATATATATATATATATATATATATATATATATATATATATATACACTGAGCCAAAAAAGAAACTTATAAAATTTTAACAGATCACCAAATAAAATTCTGTGCGTGAAAATGTACCAAATTTGCATACAATATTACTGCAATGTATTGCTTCAAATGGCAGTCAATAACCAATTGTTTGCTTCAATGACACAAGAGAAATGTGCACTGACCCAAAGGACTTGCTGTTCCACATGTCACATTATTCAGCTGCAGCCCTGTACACACATGCATGTCAATGAATGAAACAAAAGAATTTGTAAAGGGATTTGCACCCCTTACCTGCATGATTGCAAGTCTTCATGCAGGGTTGCTCTAGTCCTTCTGAGTATTGCTAATGAAACAGATATGCCAAGGCTAACATGCATGTGTGTACAGGGCTGCAGCTGAAGAATGTGACATGTGGAACAGCAAGTCCTTTGGGTCAGTGCACATTTCTCTTGTGTCATTGAAGCAAACAATTGGTTATTGACTGCCATTTGAAGCTATACATTGCAGTAATATTGTATCCAAATTTGGTACATTTTCATGCACAGAATTTTATTTGGTGATCTGTTAAAATTTTATAAGTTTCTTTTTTGGCTCAGTGTATATATATATATATATATATATATATATATATATATATATATATATATAAATTTTTGCGGGATCTCAAGATAAAGTAGGGACTATAATCTGTGCATAAGCAGATGTATCGTAAAAAACACTCATCCGTCCATGTATTCCATTGTTAAAAATATGCTTTCTTTTGAAATGATTTGTTTTATTATTTTACTTTTCTTTTTACAAAAAGAGCAATATTATAATTTAAGTGCCGTTTCATTATTTGTGATTTTTCATAATTATTAATATCAACCATCCATACATTTTCAAACAATAATAAAGAGTATTGTTTTTATACATATTCTTTTAAAAGCTTTAAATTTATATAAAAATGTAAATGCCAAATTTTATTTCAGTAACTGTTTGTTTCACTTTTTGACACTTAAATTAAATTTTTAAATAAAATGTATATAATTTTCTTTGTATTTTACAGCATACACATACACATTCTTTATTGTGATTTGATAATTCACAGTAAGCTCTCCAAATTTAGCTGCAAATTGCAAATCCAATTAAATAATATAAAATTTTAATGATTCAATAAATAAGTTTGTTTCCGTCTTATGTCAACAAATTAATAATTACCTAAACTTTGACCTTGCAAGCGAGCGGGCTTGTATTGACCAGTCATGTACATACAACTCTGTCAGCTAAATAATGTATACAAATAATTGTGAGTTTGGAATAAGGCTAAGGATGTTAATACAATCCTGTTAGAAGGAAAGGTACAACATTGGTATGCTCACATAACCTAAATTATCAGTGTTACATAACATTCACTTTACTTGGTGTAGTAAAAACATCTTGAAAAAGGTATGACTGAGGTGCTATAATTTATTATTTTTTTGAAGCATGTTTTCCAACTGGATGTACGTCTTAATGAGATTAAAATTCAACGTTAAAATGTATATGAAGTTCTTTTTCACTATAATTGTGTTCTTCTAAGTGACACGTAATAAGATTTTAATTTCACAAGTCAAAGAAAGTAAGCAGTTTTGCCCACATGACCAATGTTGTAGCTTTAATTAAGTATACATGTCCATCAGTCAGAATATGACATCAGTGAATACATATTTTCTTAAATCATAAATGCAATTAATGTTGTGAATATTTTTGAAGCGATTGTTCTTAATATTCATTGAGATCTTTCCAATTGTAAAATATTTTAATATGATTTATGTACATATCCATGTCTTATGCATCTGTATAAAGTCTCTTTGCAAAGAATTTACGATGTGCTGTAATAATTTTTCCATATTTTAAATGTTTTTTAAAAGTTAATATAACTGTAATTTCTTTTAATAAAACGCATATAGGACCTAACTGTACAAAATTACAAAGACTACAGTGTTTGATTTGGTCGATAATTAATTATGTCTTAAGGGGAGAATATTCCCCAACCACTGCTATCCAGGATCCGCCGATGGATCCCCTTCCCCACCACCATGCACGGATTACCGCACGGGCAAACTGGGCACGGGCCCAGGAGCCAATAGGGGCCCTTGGTTTTCAAAAAAAAAAAAAAAAAAGCATTGTACTAGTAGTATTATGCGCGTGTATTGGCCCGTGGTGAATTTGTGCCCAGGGCCTGTGCTCATGATGATCCGTCCATGCCCACCACCACCACCTCCCCACCACCACCACCACCTCCACCTCCACCACCTCCAGGATTGACGATGGCCCACCCACGGATGATGTCTGTAGTTCATACCTTTTTTGTTAATATCTGAGGGTCATTGACCAACCATAGTCAATTATATAATTATTGCCCGGGGGTATGCATGCTTCAATAGCTGTTATATAATTTAATTAAAATTATGTCTTGTTTGGGTTCGAGGGTAAAGATTATTTTCACTGGTATGGAGTGATACTGGGAAGTGATATTATGTCCATTGCATAGGTTATGTGAACAAACGAATGAAATTAGTGTGTGTGTGTGTGGGGGGTATCTAGGGGATAGCAGCTAATGAAGCAATGCCCAATCCTGTCACTTTAAATGAAACGAAAAACTAAGACATGTTGTTGTCGTCTTTCGGCTGCTCCCGTTAGGGGTCGCCACAGCGGATCATGATCCGCATATTTGATTTGGCATAGGTTTTACGCTGGATGCCCTTGACGCAACCCTCCCATTTATCTGGGCTTGGGACCGGCACTAAGCATGCACTGGCTTGTACATCCCCAGTGGCTGGGTTCAATTCGGCCCTCACAGCAATTATGGTAAAGTGTCTTGCTCAAGGACACAAGCACCATAGTCGCGGCAAGGCTTCGAACCCACACACTCTGACGACTCCGCCATCAGAACACAAATCCGATGCACTAAACCGCCTCGACCATGGCACCCCACAAATGAAAAACTAAGACATAAAACATAAAAATCACATAAACTTCAATTATGGATTGTCTGTTAGGGGCGTGGCTAAGTCAAAAGCAGAGATAGATTTATATAAAGCAATGGTCCCGCTCCTGTACGCTCTATACGCTCTATAGTTGGAAGAAATTTCCTCACCAGGACTCAGTCATTACTTTGTATGAGAAACCATAAAACATGCAGTGTAAAAATGCCTTTGTATCTGAGTTTCATTGTCGTCTGACCTCCTTCTTATGGTCTCCAATGTTCCTGGAAGAAATTGGATGTTTAAAACTGACCACGTGTTTGTACGCAAGTGTTATCGTCTGCTTCTACAATGCATCGTAAGCGGCGCTATATAAAAACGTGTAATTGGCGGGAAGCACTATATGCAGTGACACGACACAAGTATGCACGTTTTGTAGCTACGAAGTGCCATGATAGCTGTCAGTGTGTATTTACAATGAATAAGTGCGACTCTGCGTGTTAAGAACCATGCAATTTGGACAGAAATGTGCTGGTTACTTGTCAAGAGGTTGGAGCTGGTTCTGTACAGCAGAACATAATGAGTTGTATGCGAATCATTAGATACAGACACATCGACGCAGCATGGTATTAAAACCCGTATTCATAAATGTATGGAACTCGCACCACAAATGCAATTAAGTCTCATACACGATCACATAGGTTGACAGTGCCCATTCTGCATGTTCAACTCGTTGACTGTGGCCAGTTGTCATTTACTGAGGACCCCGTTCGCCGAAGGTGATAGACAAACATTGGACTCAAGTAAGTACATTGTTTTGTTTTTCGTCGGTTGTTTTATAAGGCAGGGCTTTTAGGATATTGAGCTGACATGTAAGCTTAGAGTAGCGCACACTCCTGTTTAATAATAGGGGTTGTCTTAACTGATTTCAACGCAATACACATGCATAAGTCCACCAATGAATTCTGTGCATATAGGCCTATTTCAGGCCAATAATTATCTTATTATATGGTTTGCATTTTTACCACATTTCGTTCGTTTCTCTGTAGCAACCTTTACTTTGATGGGTTTATACCTAATCATTTTTAACTGCCAACCCGTCTTTGTTTGGGTAGGCCTATGGATTGCTGTGTCAATATTTTACTAAGATGTCCCAGTTTGGGTTAAATTACGAGTCAGTTGTGATTTTATTATGCTGTTCAAAGAGCTCTCCCGTAGGTGCTGTGTTTAATAGGTCTCCGTCCTCCCAGGTCCCTATACCCGTTTTCTTAGTAAATGAGAACGGGTATCTGGGTATCTGAGCTGCCGGTGGCAACGGCTTGCTTATGTCATGACATCGATGGTTAATTGCAAACTTCGGTAAACACCTTACTACAGTTTACTAATAACAAAGACATAGTACAATCTGCTTCAGCAAAACCCAATTACACTTAAAATTGCGAAGTAGAAACGGTTTTTGCACAACTTTATGGTGAACATTATTTATGCAATGTATAGAGTGTAAGCGCCATTCAACCAATTTATTGAGCATCAGCATTTTATGCGGCATGGTAAAAAATAATTCTGTGGCAATCATCTTTAACACACATAGACCTATCATAAGGCAAAATTATGTAAAACATGGAAACGTACCATTTGGCCCTTTGCCGTGAACGCTTTTCCATAAATGACATTTAAATTGAATGGCATCCCATTTACACAATGTTTACTTAACGGTTAGTTCGACCCAAATGCATAGCCATCTAAAGCCATTTTATAATATTAAAATAGGGCTAATTCAGTACACTTGCACACACCTGCTATATACAATGTGTACAAAATATATTTTGGGCAAATTAGGCTTATGCCTATAGCTATTAATCAAGGCTAATAAAAATACGCATACATAAAGTCTTAAGAGGTAAGCTAGACTTGGGTATCTCGCCCGCTTAAGATACCGTAAAATATACCATAAAATACAATTTGCAAGACATAACATTTCATACCAGTACCTATAAGTACGTAAATGCGTTTTGTATACCTATGTACATGTATGCACTACTTTTATATTGTCAGCAGAATGTACGTACACATATTACATCAACACCCAGCTCTAAAAAAATATATATAAAAAAAATATAAAAAAACCAGATTTTTATTCAGCAGACCGCTAGAATGCCAACAATATCATAATGACCTTCAAAAACACAGGTGCTTCTTGAACAATTTGCGCATGGTTGTTGCAAAATGTCTCCAATTACTTTGGAATAGAAGCGTAGGAAGGACTGTAAATTCCCTTGTGATTTTTGTAAACTTGAAAGCCATTATGCTGTGGTCATGTAAAGTGACACAAAGCAGTTTACGTGTGACTTAACTTCTTTATAAGATTCTACAATAAGAATCCTTCATCACTTATAACTCATTTCACCTTTGTTCTCATTTAAGTGTTTCCCGCGATCGTGTTAAATACAAGAGTTTTGTTTTTGTTTGTGTTTAAATGCCATTTTTGCCATTGTAGCACTAGTAATATTTCACTGGGATTGATGATGGATTGAACTCGTCATCGTAGAGAACGTTGCAGCGGAAACAGAGATCTATTTTCAAACTCATTCTCAATTTTTGTCAAATTGTCAGGATAAAAACAAATCGCCATCTTAAAACCCAGAAAGCTTTTAGAAATGATATTCTTTGTGCTCTTTTCAGGTTATTACCAATTATGCTCACCCCTGTAAGTGGGGTGCCATGGTCGAGCGGTTTAGTGCATCAGATTTGTGTTCTGATGGCTGAGTCGTCAGAGTGTGTAGGTTCAAAGCCTTGCCGTGACCATGGTGCTTGTGTCCTTGAGCAAGACACTTTACCATAATTGCTGCGAGGGCCGAATTCAGTGAACCCAGCCACTGGGGATGTACAAGCCAGTGCATGCTTAGTGCCGGTCCCAAGCCCGGATAAATGGGAGGGTTGCGTCAGGAAGGGCATCCGGCGTAAAACCTATGCCAAATCAAATATGCGGATCATGATCCGCTGTGGCGACCCCTAACGGGAGCAGCCGAAAGAGGACAACAACATGCTCACCCCTGTAAGCGATATCTCCATTCAAACTACAGTTGCATTTTTACTGTTCCCTGCATGTCTTTTACCAACCAAATTCATCTCTCTATAATGTTTATAGGAAATTAGCTGATTGTTTGCGAATCCACAGACCAAAAATGCGAAATTGATATGTGAACTGTAAAGGGTAACTGTATTACCCCTCCATACCCCATGCTGTGACTGCAGACTCATTGATGAACTACGCATGAGAAGCTTTAGGACTATGCAAAACAAAATTATGCAAGTGACGCAACCTGCTTCAGAACACAATTGTCAATACAAAACAAATTGCCTTGAGTGCTTAAAACCATAATACACTTATGGTAAACTGTCTGTTAATGCATCTATACTTTTAAGGAATCAAGAAATATGATACAAGAGATAAAACCAAGTTTCAACTTATTTCATTGTGTCGTTATCATGAAAATAGTAAAAATGCATTCAGATTTAAACAAATTGTTCTTACGTGGAATTTGCGTCTTCAGAAGACAAAATTAATTTGCAGAATAATGATATTATTGTACTAAGACAAAAATATTTCAAGAGATGTTTGATACCACCATCAATTTAACATAAAGTAGGTTCTATACAAATGTGTGAATGTTTTTTTAAATACCAGAATTGTAAAGGGGCTTTAAGTACACATGTGTTTTCGCGACATCACATTTTGATATTCAAGTATTGTCACACTCTGGTTTATGATTATGGAAAAAGTCCATATAGATACTATGTGCCACATTAAAAGTGCCGTACCCATTACTTTGTGTATCTTGCTATAAATGCACTGTCACTTATTGTGATAGTACTTATGCTCTGCTGACATAGTCTCCCTTACACTAAGATCCGTGACCATGGTGACCATACGATTACTTTTGAGAGGTGGCTTTAATTTCGCTTATGTTTGTCTTTGAGGCGTAATATTAGTTGTGGGAATAGGCCTACACTGAAGATAACGTCATGATAATTAAACTACTCTTAGGGAAGAAATGTACTTAACAACCACAGTGGTGGGATAAACTTGGTCAAACCTCTATGGTCCAATGACTGCCGTCAATTATGGTGCCTCCCCATCCTGGTCAAGTGTCCATTACTATAGATGTGCTATATAGTTACCCAACTACACCTGTGCACATGCATAATCATGCATGGTTCCTCAAAAGGGACCCACTATATGTGGGCCGAAGAACCAACAACAGTTATTTGTAGACAATCTGTACTGATATTTGGAATTTGTTCTCCAATCACGTGATGTTAACAAGATGGCCCGTGTCGTTTAATATATTACTTTGTCATTTAATGCAATTCTACATCATCTAGCCAGGACTGTGTTTGTGCGAACACATCCGATAACTAGACTCACTAATTGACTGATGGAGTATCATGAATTACCTGATTATAGGAGGATCACTTGTCTACAATGCGTCATGTTTCATTGCGGAGGCCTAGCTCTAATTATACCAAGGTGTCATAACTGAATATGCAGAAAGCATGTGCGCACCCAGTCGCCTGTTGTGAAACCATTCTGTACTAGTACTCCAGGGAGTGAGACGACAATCAAGTCATGTGCTAAATGAACCGTCGGGAGATCAAGGGCTCTCAAAAACTTTCTAGCAGTAATATGTACGTCTCCTTAGCAAAGTAATATAATGTGTATAGTGAGAAATGAAGTAAGGTTTGACAGGCTATCATACATTAATATGCGCATCTTGTAATAACCTCGGCAAACACATGACAGGGTTGTGTTCAGGACGTGCTTATTACGTGGTAATTCTTCCGAATTCGACCCTTGTATAGGCTACATTAAAATATTACAATCATCCAATCGTTCGTATTCACAGGTCAATCATCCTATGTTATGTTGTGTTTCTCGTTCAGTGTTAATGGCAGAAGCGAGCTATAATTCGCTTATTTCTTGGGTGTATTTACACACAGGCCTACGTGTGTGAACCTGAAATAGTCAGTTCCCCCAATGGACACTCGGGAGACACTGTTCAATGTGAATATATGTTTTTAAAATCATATAAATCTGTTAGTCACGCTCAATGTGAGAACATGCCTAAGACATAATGCCGGAGGACTGATGTTCAAGTATTGTCACAAGATGCGCCGTGGACGGTCTTGGCAGGGAATTCTTACGATAACACACAGAATGAAGCGGACCGTTTATAATCGACCCAACGGCATGGTGATCACAACACGGTAATCATTTTAGTTTTCATCAATTGGAATGAGATGTCATCACCAAGGTTACTCATGCTTTGAATGTGATTTCACGGACGGGTCCTTTCTTTTATATCTTTTTTTATGATATGTATGTAAGAAAAAAATAATGTCATACAGATGGCATCAAACAAAATGGCATGATGAGGAAGCTTAATACGTTTTCGGACTGTTCAGAAACCTAAAATGATTTTTCACCACGTTTATTCTTTTTGAAATGGTGTTTAGCCACTAGAAATTATCGGTAATTTCGAAAAACATTATTGATTACAATTTTACATATAAAACTTTAACACTTGGTGTATATCCTTAGTTGATGATGGTATCAAATATCCATTGAATGATTTCTGTCTCAGTTTTGAGTAAAAATAGTGAAATAATTTCCAAAATTCAACGTTGGAATAAATACGAACAATCGGTGGTGAATGCATTTTCAGTTATTCTTTTGGTTTACGACACAGTTAACATAATTAAATGAAATCTTTACAGCTTATTTTATTCATATATACAATCTGATAGATATATAGTATGAATTCCTTTACAGATATTTTTACAGTCATGTATACTAGTTTTAAGCCATCATTACAGTTTATATTGTCGAGTCTAGATCCCTGACGTTTTGATTACGGCTTATACGTGCTATACTATTTACTACGGTGCACGATGGCTCGTTCTAGTAGAGAGCCCATGCCTCAGTGCAGAACTGAGAATTGAAATAAGAAATACCGTGTTTTTGGTATAATCTTCTAGCGAGTTGACTAACCGTAAATCTATCTCGTTTTTAAAGGGGATTACTGTTAAGAAAACAATGCTGTTTGTGCATTATTTTGATGCATTCACCACATCAAACATTTGAAGGAACCATGCACAAGATTTTGCCAGTTCAAACAAACTATACAGTGGTTTTATTCACCGTAATATCGTTTGACTCCAGACAAAATATACCAGTATTAGGTCTTTACTAGAGTTTGGTATCGATTCCTGTCATTATTGCAAGAGGCAATTTCTTATATATGTGGGTATTAATGTTGTGTCTGTCAAACAATGAGGGCGCCGATTCGTTGTGACAGTAGGGGTTTGTCTTCTTGGTCATGACTAATACCCCCACCGGCCAAACGGTCATATCTTCCCCACCCACTGAACCAAATTAGCATGGAGATGAAAATGGACATAATATGCATTTTTGCTTTCTTCCCGTTGATCCGCCAATGTGTAAGCTGAAATTCGGTTCTATACAAACCTACTACGGGTCACATTGTCCGGAACTCTGATTTTGCTGTTGTGGTTGACAATAACATGAGTTTTGATAATAGTTCGGTTTGTATTGACTAAACTCCGTGTAGCCCTATACTGCATTACAAGGATTGAAGGCCCAAACAGATCCATAAAAATGTTCGATATTCCAGCCTAGGTATTTCAGTATAACTCCCCTTTAAAGAAGCTGTAATATGATCTATTGTAAGAACATCACCAAGAAAACGGGTTACAATTTCATCAATTTCATCCTTCATTTCTGGGTCAAGTTATTCCTACAAGGGAAAAAATAATCGATTTTAGGATATTAAACCAATCAACAATATTTCTACTAATTTCAGAGGACCCAACTATTTCAGTACGTTATTTTATTGTTCTGAATGTTAACATTGCTGTTCAGTATTGGGCCTATGCTATTTTTGTGGTAAAACAGTCTAACGGCGTGATTTCGTTATACAATAGCACCGTATTCAAATAAACGTGCTTTCGTCATAAAGATTGCTGATTCGGCCTACACGCCGAGGTAGATGGGCAAAATAGCTGGCTGTTGAGATGATAATTTACAATATACATGTAGCCACGTGTCTTTGCTTGATAGCCTACACCATGTAAACATATAGGCCTAAGTCTGAAGATGAACTCATGAACAACCATCATGCGAATAACTGCTGTATATGGGCCTATAAGAAAATAATCATTTTATATTTCAGTCCTGATAAAACGGTGTTTTACATAAGGATAACTATCGGGTAAAAGTCCAAAATGAATACAGGTTTGAGTGCGGTTACCCCAACTAACATTACACTGATGTAAAAGCTGACACCGAGGCATTCTATTATATTAACACTTAGATCGTACGTTGGAAAAACTTTGAAAAGTTGATAAATCTATAACCCACCCATTATGATTATTCAGTACAATGAAAAATTTAGCTAAGACATTTTTCTCCTATTTAATATGAGATTTTGTCACAATGGATGTATTTTGACGGAATCATTTATGCTCGGGGAAACACAGGTTTACTTCTTGTTATAGTTTAAATGGCTTTGTTTTAAAATGTACACTCCCCTGTATAAGTGATATGTAAATGTTCTATGAGAACACTCTGTGCCACTGTAACACATGCAAACTCAACTTTTCTTCAGAAGTTGGGATCCTGTGGAGGATCCAAGCCTTAATTATTCATGAATTGGTCCAATCATAGCCAAGAGTTTTAACCAATCAGGTGCAGTTGGAGTACTTATTATTCATAGCTTTTGACCAATCAGGGCATAGCTCATATGAAAAACTCTGTCGCACTTACTGTTCACTGAAATCCTTGCGCGCACGCGGCATTTAACACGGGAAATACCCCATGCGTATAATGCACCGCGCGCTAAATTTTTCACTATATTTTGAGATTGGAGTAACATTTCACACCGTCTCGATCTGGATTTTAATGTATTAAAGTTCCTCTTTAGAGTAAACTAAAATTCAGCAACAATATTATCCCAGAAAACGTTGTAAATTCAGTCGAAAAAAGATCTTTAAACTGTCGGTTTTGTCTAGTTTTTCGCCCTTCATGCACGATTCACACACAAATTTAAGACGTTTTTGGTGGAGTCGGTTCACTAAATTCAACAACGCAAACAAACGAACAGCCCTTCTAGTCTGCCTCGGCTGCAGCTTTATTCTGTGTAAAATTCTGTAAATGTTCATGTAAAATCCATTTTGATTGGTCTTGAGGAAGGTCTTGTAAATTGTGAAACCAATTGAAAGACGCGTTTCTTTTCAGAATGCTTTGTGGCGCGGTCAATGACTCGTGTATGTGCACAGTGTCCGGCAGAGTGCTGTGTAATCTGAGGCTAACATTGTTTTCTGCTCATTTAGACCTGAAAGTTTTTAATATGTTGCAATCCAGTGTTGGTTTTGGAGGGAAAATGCACAGGTGTGCTTCATTCTGTCACAGCTTTTTGTGCAAGCTGGATAATTTTACCCACCACCACCCCAGCTCCTGCCTTCTCTTGCAGGTTCTTTACAGTGGCGTCTTTAACAGGATTCGAAGACAGCCAACTCCTAATACACACATGATTTTACATGTGTCATTAGTGTTATGGTTATTGTTACTGATATTGATAGTGTTTTGTAATACACTGTGATTTTAACTTTGTAAGGGGTCAGCCACTCCCTCTTATGTACCTCAGGGGGTGGGATGTGCTGTATCTTCCATAGCACAAACATGGCTGTCCCCCACAGATTTTGACCATATAATTTGGTTCTGGTCTGATTAGCCCTGGGCCTGGGTGCCCATTCATTAATGGTTGGCCTGGGTGCCAAATGGTAGTTATGTACATGTACGTTGGACCTGCATGGGTGTCCATTGTATCTGTTGTTTCTTTGGGCCTGTTAGCCCAATGTTTTTGATGCCAGCTTGCCCAAACCAATTCGGTATCTGGCGAATAAGTTTATAATAAAACTTATTACTTTAAGCTGTGGCGAAACCTCACAAAGTTGTGTCTTGAGTTTCATCCATTAATGAGTCCGAGTATAACATTTGTTTAAGTGTGGGCTTTTGTTTTAAGATTTTTTTATTCGTGTGTCTCAACTTCTACACTTGCCTCAATCTGAAATACTCATTGGTATACCGGACACAAGAAAGGGGATTAGAAAATCACAATTAGACATTATTTAACTAGAAATTATGAGTTAGTTGCAAGGGCTGGGACATCTTCTGATGAATGGATACGGCTGGGAGGCCAAGGTGGAAAATTTCCCCTGCTGATTGTAACATTTACTTTTCCCCTCTTCAATGGCGTTTGTTTGTGCGGGTGTCGCCTTTAAATCTGAAAATAAATTTGTATAGTGGCGTTATGAGCTAAAGTCTTGAGGCACAAATGCATAGATTTGAAGAAACGAAGAAGCTTATGAAGACTGAATTGTGTTACACTAATCAATCAGAAAAAAGCAGGATCTGAAAAGGTTTCAACGTTTCAACAAACTGTACAAAATGTACGATGGGGCCCCCTTCCCCTTAGTAAGTTGGCTCTAAATGGACGTTAAACAAAATATGTCATTACGACGTTGCATAATTTATTTGGAATTTTCATGAAATGTTAATTCTTACCCTGCCGTACATACATTTTGCACTGGTTTGTTTTTGATGGCAATGACGGATCATCAGTTTAGCGAATACTTATATTTTTGAGAATGGAACGGTCTTGAAAGAAATTACACATCAAACGCTTGTGATAATGACGACAAACAGTGATTAACTGTACAACACATTTTTACGACGTCTTTATTGGAAAACGGGTTAATTGCGACGTCTTGAAAGTTTATTACGAAAGTTTACTTCCTTCGGGGAATTTTTGTCAAATATTCGATGTAGTCAGAGGCGTAACAAAATGAGGCAGGGAAAGGCTTAGTAAACTAGATTTGCTTTCCTCTACTTGCTTAATTAACCAAAAAGTAATTTTACTGATGGACACGATATCACGATGCGGCCATCTTTGTCACATTCCCTTAGCTGTGCAATTATAATGTTGATTCTCGCTCAATACATACAAAGGATCAAACTATTTTTCTTCCAGCCTTGGTTTGGTTATTTAGATTCAAATGGAAGAAAATCAAGATGGCTACCCTTGATAAAGGTATATTCAAGGTTTTCAGATAAACTCATGCCTGTGGAACTTAGTTGACGATTTCATTTTCTCGGCTTCTTCCAGGAGTGCATTAAATATAAGCCTCATCTTTGTCTATTAAAACGACACGTGAGATCATTACATAAGTTATGCCAGCATTTCTGTATTCTTCTCTTTCCAGGTCTATTTATCATTTTGCAAAAGCAGCTACGATCGAAACCTCCTCCTAATTTGTAAAATAAACAATTTACATCTTATGGATTTGCATTTTTAATTGGCCCATTGGTAAGTATTCGCTCATAGTTGACCGAATTTAAGTTCTTAAATCCAGACATATCTTCTCCCTATTCAATTATTTTCTTTACTCAACCGGACTTTGTTTTGCTCTGCTAATTACGACGAAACGTTAAGTCAATACAAATATCGATCATAGATACACGAGACGCCTATACGGAAAGGCTTTTACTGTGGTAAGAAAATATAGGTAGGACCTCTGTCCTCGTATATACATCGACCACATCCTTGCTATGTATTTATATTGTGCTAATACATGTTCATAAGAGGTTGTATAGTGAGAACAGCAATGCATAATAACGAGGGTATTTTGATTGTTTTATCGGTAAGAACGACAAGACAAGAATGAGGACAGAGTTATAATTTGAATTGAATTGCCAATAATTAGATCTAGGCCACATTTGTATTGTTTTGAAGGTTATACAATGAACCGTTGTGTCTCCATGCAATGACCAATGGTTATTACTTAGTCAGTGTTAATCTTGAGGGACGAGCATTATGGCCGGAATGTAAAAGAAAATTAATAAAAACAGCGACAGTGTTGTCTTGTTGCGATTTAGGATAAACCCTAGTTCACAGAGTAATTGTCAAAAGCTTGGTTTTAACAGCAAATAACTGCCCAATTTAATTTATGACAGGACCCGACTCACCATAAATCCATTTTGTGACATAGGTCTGTACTATAAACGTATGAGTTTTCGCTCTCAAGTTCATCTGACCATCCCTCGTACTTTCAAGAAGTCTGGGTACTGGGCAGATCAAGGCATGGCAATCTCCATCGCTGGTTCTTCATTAATAGCAATTTTCTCCTGCATCACCACCCGGAATATATCATCAGGATAACAGTCTGAAGAACTCAAGACTCGGTTGTTTTCTGGTAGTCGTACATTGTAATTTGCTGTTATTCATTGGGTTTGTATTTCTCTGTATTATCCCCTGAAAAGGGTTGTTCGTTTTCTAAAGTTTAACATCAATGAACATGACAATTGCCGGAAATTACCGATACAAACGCTTCATCTTTAACATCCTGATTCTGTACACTGTAAAAAAAAAATCTGTAAATTTACATCAAAAGTGATGGCAGCAGCATCGACACTTTGATGTAAAAATACAGATGTGTTTTTTTTAAGATAACGCCCTAATTTGCTTTTATAATTTACAAAAATCTGTAAAATAATTTTACATCCATATGTTAAAAATACAGGCAATTTGTTATTTGAAATCCAAGCAAATGGCTGTAATCCGTATTTACGCGTTTCCTGTTTTTTCTTTTACTTTCGACCTTGTAAACTGCGTTTACATCTAGTACAATGTTTTAAAAATCCATGCCGTTCCTGTTATGTAAGATAACTTCAAAGTGGTAATTGAGATAACGACTCAGTTGTTTTTATAATTTACAAAAAAATGTAAAACAATTTTACATCTCCAATGTTAAAATACAGGCGTTTCTTAATGTTAAATTAAACCACATAGCTGTATCTGTATTTACGTGTTTTCTGTTGTTTCGTTTACATCCAGTACAGTTTTTTTTAATTTCATGCCGTTTCTGTGTGAAGTAAGATAACTTCAAAGTTGTAAATACACAATTTCTGAAGTTTTTCGTGTTTACATTTGTGTGCAAATTACACATTCACTGTTTTTGTGAATACGGCTATGATCAGTGTAAATACAGGTGAAGTCAGTTATTACCATAAACATCATGTATGCATTTCGTATTTACATTATGTAATTAACATTCAGTTGTAAAATAAAACTTTATAAAGTCAGACTCCAATTGGTGTTCTTTTGCGTCAGTCCTGCATTTATTCCAGTACATCTTCAAAAACAAAACAAAACAAACTCTATCACCTTTTTACTGACCTTTTGAACTAACTGACCAGGAACACAGTCTGTACTCCTTTCAGGTAAATGTTTAAATGTACTGTAAAGCTTTAGTAATGATACACACAGGCTTTAAAAGCAACAGAAATAAAGCAAACTTTCATATACTGAACCACATCTCTTCACTGAGTCTGTAGAAGATACAAAACATTTGGTATTTTGCAAAAGCCAAAATATTAAAACTTTTTTATATGTTCTTGTACTTCCTGTATTATTGTTAAAAATGAAACAATTTTTTTAAAAGTACGCATCCCTCTAGAATTAATTTCTAGCATACAAATGCCTTGAACTTAACGTGTACAATAATAATGGTGGGCACATGGAGAGCTGGCATAACTTACAAATGTTTTTTGGTGTTTTTTTTTTGGTATAAACTGTACTGCAAAAAGCAATGTTCAAACTTTACATTTTTATTTATTGTAGGTGAATGATTAATTCCGTCAACTGTTTTACAAAAGTCTAATATTTTGGTACAACCTTTTGCACATAAATGTTTATAACATCAAAATAAACTAGACAGTGAATAATCTCTTTCATATCAATCAGTATGACATAAAAGCTCTACATTATGCAACGTGATTGAAACTTCAGTTAACTTACACTTCATAAATTATATTTTGTGCTAAATATCAATCTTTAAATAACAGTTTAACAGAAGTTCAGATGCTCAAAAATTTCTCTGGAATCACCCTTTAAGAACTTTAAAATAACAATAATAATAATAATTCTACAATGTATCTTTTGTGCTATATCAATGTTAAGATACATGAAAACAAATAAACTTTCTGCACATAAATACATAGAAATATTGCCATGTCACTCCTTTTTGGTCGATGCTAAAGCAACAAAAATTTATTTTAACAAGATAAAAAGAACACAGTGGATTTTAAAACACAAACATTTTTTTTTCTGATACCAACCCTGAGCAAATAAATGATTCGTTTCATTTGATTAAATATGTGATTGGCATTGATTGGCATAACTTCCTTCAACTGTTTTTCAAAAAGGCAAAATGTTCAAGCCTTAATACTTTGCTACTGCTTGAAGACAAATTTTCAAAAAATAAAATAAACTCGTTGAAAGTGAATAATCTCTTTCATATCAATCAGTATGACATAAAGGTCTGCATTATGAAATGTGATTGATAAAACTTCAGTTAAGGTTAAGCTACAAAAACTTGATAATACTTGTGCTAATTACAAATCTTTGAGATGAACCGAAACAAACTTTCAGATACTAAAAAAACATCTTTGTGGTATCAACCCTTTAAAGAACATAACAAATTCGTACAATGTAATATGGCATAACCTCTGCCAAATGTTTACAAAAGAAAAGAAAAAAATAATAATAATAAAAAAATAAATAAACAAAAACCAAAACATTTTTGCTATGTTTGCATGCTAATGTTATAAAAAATAAATAAAATAAACTTTTTGGTACTTAGCAATCTCTTTGATAAATTAATTTTAAAATATTAAATTAAAAATAACAAAACAGGTTTTAAAATATCAACATTTTATCTGATACAAAACTTGCAAATATGTGGTTAAATTAATTTTAGAAATAACAAATTTGATTTTAAAATACCAAAAGTTTTTCTGATAAAACCCTGTGCAAATAAATAAAATTTATTTGATTTGATTAAAAATGTGATTGGCAATGGTTGGCATAACTTCCTTCAACTGTTTTTTAAAAGGCAAAATGTTCAAGCCTTAATACTTCTTGAAGACAAAAATAAAATAAAATAAATAAAAATCTCTATCAAAAATCTCTCTAGTATCAACCTTTAAAAACTTCAAGGTTTTGAAAAAATATATCTTTGTTTTGAAAAAGCAAAATCTCAATAACACTTTTATGCCAAAATTTGTTCATGTAAATCTTCTAGTTCTAAGTTCAAAAATGTAACAAAAAACAGTAAAACTTAAGATGCCAAAATATGTATGTGATATCAACATTCTGTAAATAAATGATTTGATTAGGGATGAGGTTGGCATAACGTCCTTCAACTGTTTTTCAAAACTTCAATATTTGTGTGCTTTTCCTTACATGTAAATATATATTAAAAATTTTTAAAAATAAAACCTTATACCTTAAAACGTATGGTAATGCCCTAATGTCCATATTTATGTGCTGTTCTAACTGCTCCAATCAGATTCGAAGTCCTTCAGATTGTTAATGAGTGACAGTACCTCTGGATTGATGGCGCCTCTCCAGGTTTTCTTCACTTTAGTTCCTGTCTTTGGGTTGATACAACCAAGCAACTGAAAATTATAACACATACTTTTACTTAAATTAATGAATGGTCTTACAGTAAGGTAAAACACTCCCAATACATCATGGGAATGGATGATAAACAAGATGGGCAAACTGAGGTACTATGTGAATTTTTACAAATTTCTTTTCCATTTCACTTTCCTTCTCTCTCACTGCACTTACATGTACACTACTAGTCACTACACTACACAGACACTCCTTCCTATCCTAGTCCTACAGTATTTGTGTGTTTATTATTTTTTAGTAAGGCTGACAACCTACAGAAACTACACCGATCAGCATTACTGAACCACATAGAGCAAGGACTGAACCAATTAGTAATATTATACTATTCCTAAATCGAATGTTCAATATTACATAACTGTAGCTAGTGGTGTTAGATGAAGGAAAGGGGTACATTACAAATAAGTACACTGCGCCACCAGCATGCAGGGCAGCTGGGCACAGAAAAAAACTTTGATTGATTTAAAATAAAATAAAGAACGTACAAAAACTGCCAACAACAGTAACTTGTATGTCGTATACGTTGCTATGGACAGTCTGCCAAACTTTAATAAAACGGCGGGATAGATGAACATACATGTAGATGATAAAACTGTTACTAGTATAAAATCACGATGCAAGTATAAAATGTTTACGCCCACTTGAATAATTTAAATCCGAAGATTTGAATTGTTCGCTCAGCAATATTCAGGAACCACTATAACTTAAATTATTCATTATAAATTAAATCTTTTAGAATATAGTAGGCATAAAAAGCGTTGTGAAACAACATTTTGTAGTAGGCCCGTGCCTAGTGTTTCACTTTAAAAAAAAATATGGCACAATAGTTTAAAACACTGCTGGAAGAAATTACAGAAAATTATGTAAACAGTAGGCCTAGTAAGTAGCCTGTCTTACACCGACGATTTAACTTTACATTCAGAGTTGTTAAAAAAATAAATTTCAGTTTACTTTGTATAAAGTTAAATATACGTCAAAGTGACTTATTTTTCCCCAAACAGCGTACTCTGAAAATAAATTAACGGGTCTGTTATTTTACCTCTGCAAGACCTGTTTTTTGTTACAACTCCCTGTAATTTAACAAAATCAATTGTATAAAATAACATAAATTCGGTAAAAACAAGTTTTTACAGGAAAAAATTGTGATATTTACATTTAACGTGCAGTGAAAATGAAAACACGCTGTATCTGTAACTAATGTCTGTAAAATTACATAGATCTGTATGCAGCCGTGTTAGTCAGGTAGAATAAGATATATATATATAAATGGTAGCACTTTTAAGACTAACTAAACTGAAAAATAGGCATAAGCTTTCGTAGCTACAGCTACTTCATCAGATTGCATCTGATGAAGTAGCTGTAGCTACGAAAGCTTATGCCTATTTTTCAGTTTAGTTAGTCTTAAAAGTGCTACCATTTATATATATATCTTGTAAAATTACACAAATTGTTGTATTTTTATACCCCAAAAAGCGTATAACGGTCTGAAAATAAATTAACAGGTCTGTTATTAATTCAACTCTGTGATCTGTTTTTTTTCCAAACTTGTAACAGCTTCCTGTAATTTTACAAATCAATTGTGTAAAATTACATTAATTCAGTAAATTGGCAAGTTTTACATAAAAAATGTAATATTTACATTTAAAGTGCAGTGAAAATGAAAAACAAACCATTTCTGTAAGATCTTCTCTGTAAAATAACTTTGTTTTTGTCTTTTTTTTTACCCCAAAAAGCGTAGTCTGAAAATAAATTAGTAAATCTGTTATTTCACCTCATAAGACCTGTTTTTTTTTACAGAACTTATTACACTTACCTGTTATTTTACAGATTAATCCTGTAAGATTACACAACTTCGGTAAAAACAAGTTTTTTACAAGAAAATGTAATTTTTACATATAAAATGTTGTGAAAATGAAAAACACACTGTTTCTGTAAAAAAATTCTATTAAAAAAATACAGAATTTATTGTATTTTTACCCCAAAAAGCGTAGTCTAAAAAAAATAGTGAGTCTGTTATTTTACCTCTATAAGACCTGTTTTTTTACAGAACTTATTACACTTTCCTGTTATTTTACAGATTAATCCTGTAAGATTACACAACTTCGGTAAAAACAAGTTTTTTACAAGAAAAATGTAATTTTTACATTTAAAGTGTTGTGAAAATGAAAAACACACTGTTATGTTTCTGTAAAAATTTTCTCTGTAAAAAATACAGAATTTATTGCATTTTTACCCCAAAAAGCGCAGTCTAAAAAAAATTAGTGAGTGAGGCTTCGAAATAACCCGGCGCCTCGGCGCTATTAGCGCCTGGTCCCCAATAAAAAGCCCCCGGACCCTCTATTTCTACAACGTTTCCGGCGCTTAAAAAAAACCTGGGCCCGTTCTTACCTCCGTTAACTACTTTTCTTATTTCACTCATGGAGGAACTCATTCATGGTTTTATTTTTAAAGCTAAAGTTTGGAAAAATAATTGTAGTCAAAGCGTGGCCTAAAAAAAGCAGTACTTGCACGCTGGTGAAACATCCGATCAAACGGACCGAGGAGCCAGAAAATGTCCCCACAGACATCAGAGACTAGACTCATAGACGTACAGTACACCACCGTTGGCCGAACGCGAGCAAGCGGACCAAAATGGGAAGACCGGTTTTTGAACATTTTTACATAGCTTGAACGTTGAAAACACTGGCCAAGTTTGCACAATGACCATTTGTAGACAAGCAGCTGATATTAACTGGTAAATTGCACTCCAATACATACAGTGGGTACCAGGCAATCCACATGGTCCTTGTGCGATCTTGGCCATACTGAAAGTCGTTTCGTGTGCTCAAAAATGGGCTGGGGCCGCCGATTGGGATTGATTTTCTTGTGTCATTGGTCCCCTGTCTTCCCTATGTAAGCAGAGGCATCGTGCAGCTTTTGGTTACCAGCGCAATGTGCCTCGTGTGTTCTGTCGGCGTGTGCAGTGTGAGATCAGTGGTAATAATGTAATGCAGTGCTTGTTATTATGATCGACAATATATTAACATAATGAATGATTGACTGACATCGATAACAACTTCACGCACGCGCACCTTTGCTATTGGAATAAAGTTGGTATAACTATAATAATTTGAATATCCTACTGGCAGTTTTCTTGATTTTCTTGACATTCCTTTAAAAACAAAATTATAATTCATCAGGAAAAGCCCCTGGGCCCAGGAGGACAGCCCCTGCCGAGTGGGCCGGTCCTTTTTATGCTCACCCAGGGGCTAAAATTAGCCCCAGTATGTCAGATGTCTATTTCTACCCATAACTGAGTCTGTTATTTTACCTCTAAGACCTGTTTTTTTTACAGAACTTATTACACTTTCCTGTTATTTTACAGATTAATCCTGTAAGATTACACAACTTCGGTAAAAACAAGCTTTTCACAAGAAAAATGTAATTTTTACATTTAAAGTGTTGTGAAAATAAAAAACATACTGTTTCTGTGAAATTTTCTCTGTAAAAATACAGAAATTTTTTACAGTGTAGCTGGACAATGATGCCGAATGGCGATGTCCGGTCAACCGTTCTGAGATTCTGAGATCTTTGGTTAAAACTGAATCAGATTCACTCGATATTGATTCAATTAACTCGATATTGATTCAGTATCGAGTGAATTCAGTTTTAACTAAAGAGTTATTGAACACACGCATCAGGTGATGATTAATGCATACTATGTACACAATCATGTGTCGGTCGTGTGCACAATTTAACGGCTCCTTGATTTACACAATTGAGTTGATTGAACGATCGGAAACATACTGATGTAGCATGTTTCAAGGCAAATTTATAACAAATTTTATTTTGAATCTATTGGCGGGTCTGTCTGTTATCTGGAAACTGATTACATTTTGCAAAAATCAGTTGTTCTCAAGCCTTATATGCATGTGACATGTCACAGTTTAAAGAAAGGATACAACATTGGTAATGGGTTACGTTTCAGTCCTCTAGTTTCAAGAAATATGTCATAAAAATAACCTCTGAAAGTTTCATCGGGTGCGTACGTTTTTGAGTAAAACAACTAAAAACCGTTTTGTTATGTTATGCTTTACAAAACGTTGTCGGAAGGGCAACATTTTGGTAATTCGACATAACAATATTAATATTTTCTCTACGAAGAAAGCGCTCCAGACAAAATAATTTCTCCGAATTATTAGTATGTAGGCCTATATCAGTTTTCAAAAAAGTAAGATTTTAGATAATAATTTCGATTATTTGATAATCTGGTAATAACCAATGTTGTACCTTCCCTTTAAAATTCGTGAAAAATAAAGAAATTCTTGTGTGAGATTCTCGCATTTTCACTTATTTTTTTAGGGGTATCACGAATACATTAAGTACCGGTACACACTTCCGTCTTTACAAAGTTAAGTACACTCTTAAAACTAAAGTGTTGAATAAACCTTTTAATGAGTTCGGTCAGTGACAACTCTTTATAAAGTTGGATTTAATTTTTAAAAGTGTTGAATTAACATTGATAAAGTTAGACTTAACTTGACTCCGTGTTAATTCAACACTTTCTTTGAGTTGAATTTAACTTTATAAGGTGTTGTCACTGACCGAACTCTTTAAAATGTTGATTCAACACTTTAGTTTTAAGAGTGTAAGCTCTGGTTTTGATTGCGTGGCATAGTCACCATGGTAAAGAAATTGGATTACGTTTAGCATGAATGTCATTAAACAGTAATGATATAATTTGTTCCTTTAACGGCATAGCTCAACTCTTTATATGCTACCCAGAGCGGACAAATCCACATGCGACACAGGAAACTTAAAGTTTTCATTTCTATTGGCATCATATTTCTTGATCGTCCTTCAAGTATGAATACTTTAAACCAGCTGCAGTCTGCAAAATACGTTTCTCTACAATCTGCATTCTGAAGATAATGGACCTTAATCATAATGCAGCCATCTTGCTGTTCTTCCACACAAATGCATGTGGCCAAACCGAGGCTGGAAGTAAAAATATTCTGGTCCATTTCGTGTTTTGTAAACTCACGCTGCAATCATATTGGCCAATATAGGGAATCTGACATAGATGGTCGTAGAGTGATAAAGGTCTCGGATCAAGATCGTATCAGTGCCATGACGACGACGGTTTGATGGAGCTGTCGTTGAATAATGACTTGAAGATGTCGTCTGATGCATTAAGGCAAATATTAAACAAAGCCCGCAATTTCAAATTATGTTGATAGGAACACCACGGTTGAATTTTCATTTGTTTTACTTGGGCGCTCTGTGAATGCAAATTACCATTGCCTGCCGTTGATAGTTATGTTATTAATTTGTTATGCATTCGTTTGTACTTAATACATTATTGAGAACAGTCTAATGGCGACTTTTAATGGGTTTTATAATATGCTGATAGAAACGTGATCATTTTTGTTTAGTTGCATCATGCTCATCGTGCATGACTAATGATGTATTAAAATTGTTATTTGATTTTTCTGAATTATCAGAATTATTTTCTTTTGCATTCCAGACATTTTGCCCTTCAGAAAGATAAGACTACATTTACCGCACACTAAACCAGTTACCTTGTTTGTAACCAGTATAGGCATGCAGGAATACTGTATATAGCCTTGGACCGTTAATGAATTCTCGGTGAATGCAATATCATATCATGATCATATCAAATATACCCGGAGGCTACTCTTGTAAATTAAGACTACAGTTGTATTCATTAGGTCCTTTATAAGATTAGTTAGTTTGTGGTTAGTTTGCATCTATCCTGTTTTTTCTTTCAAACCATGTCCTTTTCTAATATATTCAAGTAAAATATCAAAGGTTAACACAACAATTTATTAATAGTAGATGAAGTCTGTTTTGGTTCTTTTTCCCTCCTTTGTCCCAAACATAGGTAGGCCTATACTTGTTCAAACATATTTAAGTCGGAAATCAGAGGTTTTAAACAATTGTTTTCGTCATCAAATGTTAAAGGCCAGAATTTTAATTATTTTACTGCACGTAAGCGTATACGCGTAACAGACAACAGCAGTAATCGTTATACAAATGTAATTTTAACGTTGTCATGACAACGAAGATTACATTGGAGGTAAAACATGTTTGTGATTAATATCATTGACTTTGCATGTTTTAAACAATAAATGGACATCCTTGAAGGATGCTCTCTTAGTCAGAATTGTGAACAATCCAACCTCTCTTTTTATGAAAAAAAAATTAAACCATTGAGAGATGCAAATTTGATAAGGCAATACAATAAGACCAGTAAATACGTTATGTAAAAAGGAATTCCCACCTAGTTCAAAATAACATTTCTCGTTTAAAGGTCATGGTGTATACGTCACTACATGTCATTGTGCATACGTCACTGCATGTCATGGTGCATACGTCACTGCATGTCATGGTGCATACGTCACTGCATGTCATGGTGCATACGTCACTGCATGTCATGGTGCATACGTCACTGCATGTCATGGTGCATACGTCACTGCATGTCATGGTGCATACGTCACTGCATGTCATGGTGCATACGTCACTGCATGTCATGGTGCATACGTCACTGCATGTCATGGTGCATACGTCACTGCATGTCATGGTGTATACGTCACAACATGTATACGCATCCCATCTGTTACAAGAGTAGAACTATATGATTAAAGAAACCGACATCTGAAATGTTCAACTATATCCGTACATTTCTGATAACAAAATGTTATTAACCATCTCTTACAAAAGCTTGTATAGACATAACGACAATATGTGCATACATTATGAAAACATTGTGATATTTGTGTCATTATACAATAAAGTCTAAGAAAACTGTGAAAATGTATTTCCAATTATTTTGTAAACGGCAAATAATCGCCCACATTCATTTTCTTTTTCTGACAAAATGTTTTATTTAGTTGATCGTTAACATTTAATATGATTGTTGGAGACCTTATCACCAAGTTTACCGCGTTTTTGCAAACAATTAGGCCTATATTCCAGTCTGCTTTTACCCTTCACTGTGAGAGTGCCCTCATGTGATCGTGTACAGGGGATTTTGTGTAAACTGTCTCAAAAATAATGTAAAGGCATACGTAAATTGAGAATAAAATCCGGCCATTTTCAAAATCACAATTCAATTATATATAGGTTCTGCATCTTGATCATAATATAGCCCATCACAAAATAACATATGGGAAAAGAAGCACACATTTAAACACTGATATGTGAATATAATTCACACATTGGAATCTAGGCGGCACAAATCTATTGCTGAAGTTTGGCAACAAACTCCTGTGCTCAATGAACAAATTGTGACATTATGCTTCCACCAGAAAAAAAAATCAAAAATACAGCAAGTCAATAATACCATCTCTTGCCAGAATTTAAAAAGACTGTATTTTAGAGTTTCACCCTCTGCAGTCTGGATAAAAGTCACGATTGAATACATGTCACTTTTTTTTTAACCCAAATCTCATTTTTACCTTTCTATTTTTTCTTCCCTCCTATATGTTCCTTCCCTTCCGAAACTCCTCCCTTGGTCTGTATCCCCTCCTTTATTCCCGTTCGCCCCCTCAAACCGCTCCTTCCTCGTATATTTTACTTCCCTCTGTTTTTCCCTCTCACCTTTTATACTTCCGTAATATGTTTGTGCAATGTCCTATGCCTTTTAAAGAAAACCATTTATATGCACATTTGTAATGTTTTCAATTCATTGTATTTGAATTTCATGAAAATTTTTTACTTTATAAATTTGATTATTTTCGACCTTTTAGCCACTGTGATTCAAATTAAATAAATCATACAAAATGTTGGGCTTATTCGGCTTGAGGCCGATATCAAAACACTCTGTTGACTGCATATGTAAAGCAATTACGTCCACTAGTACTATGCATATGGGATAGTATTCCAGTCAACCAAATAAAACCTCCACTAATTAGTAATTGAGGTCAGCGCAAACAATCGTATGCAGGTGCATGGTATGTGGGGAAATCGAATTTATTATTTTTACATTAAAGACATACACCGGACGGGAAAGCGATGTTGTAATGCATTGGCAGTAGGGGCCAACCCGTCACCAATTCTAATTAAAAGCCGACGGCACAATTGAAAATTGTTGAAATGAATTAGGCCTTTACATATGGGCTCCAAATATAATCCGAAACCAGTCTATTCTAATAAGCTTATGGTTATTTTACGTTTGCTTATGCATTTAAATATTTGTGGTCACAAGTCTCAAAAATAAATTTGTTCTGGTAATGTTTAATATATTATTTGTTTTGTGCATTTTCTAGGTCGTGATCATTAGTGAAATATCACCACAGTTACCATATATAATATGCGGGTACAAAAGACAACACTGTGTATAGTCATCTTCCATGTAGATCCACGTGACCAATCCAAGGCCCCATACTTATGTCTGTGTTTTTGTTTTAATACTGTTTATAACCATGATGAATAACCTTTATGATTTTAGTTTCGCTCTTAATTGTTTTCGCTTTTAACTATTTTACTATGTTTATATTGGATGCACCATCGATGTATGATGAGTGCCACTGTCATGAAAGTGTACATCCGAATAAATTTGATTTGATTTGATTTGTCTGTATGTATTTCTTTCAGTCCCTGGATCCGTTCCTGATCCTGGTTTAACATGTGATTAATTGATGTAAAATGTTAAACCTATAACACTAAAGCCGTGTTCGCACTGGACTTTTTTTGGTAAAACTTACCAAGACGATGGGTACTTTTCCCATTTTAAGTCCAGTGCGGACAGCCTGGGACATTTTCCTCTCAGTTACTTTTCCTGAGTCCAGCGGTTACTTCTACTGGCCAACTGCTGCCCAGGAAAACTGACCAGGTAACTTTTCCCGAGACGATAAGTCCAGTGCGGACAGTGCGAGTCACGTCGGTAAAATTAAAAGCGGCTCACTCGTACATCCGTCCCGAGCGCAAGGTCGTGCTACACAGGGACACCACGCATGCACTTTGCATTGTTTCACCGCGCGGTGGGGGCGGGCCGGGCGCATTTAATGTGTTGTTCCTCTTTTGGTCGCAATCATGGCAGATATTATCATTGATACAGTCGAAAGTTTGATTGGTGCTACCACAGTACCAGTGCATCATTTCCAGATGATAATGAAGGACGTCAACGCCGTGTCTTACGACGAAAGAAAGCACGACAACGGTGTCGGCTAAAAATAGCCGTGTCAACGTCAACGTAGAAAGGTCACGCAAAGCGCCCTCATGAGTCATTATACTGACAGCTCGGTTACTTCTACCACGGTCTCGGTAAAATTTTCCTGTATCGAAAGTCCAAGTGCGGACAGAGGTCACATTTGACCATTTTTCATTTTACCATCGTCTCGGTAAAACCTTCCCCCAAAAAAGTCCAGTGCGAACACGGCTTAAGAAATAATGGTTCAAATCTGCACCCATATCGTTGATACAATAGCAGCACCCCTGTGGGTGCAGATTTGGCACCCCCTGGATGTGTGCCTCCCCTACGGGTGCAGATTTGCACCCTCAAAGGAGCACATATGCACCCGTATATAGGGGAGGCACACATCCAAGGGGTGCCAAGTCTGCACCCACAGGGGTGCTGCTATTGTATCAACGATATGCACCCCTATGGGTGCAGATTTGAACCATTATTTCTTAGTGTGTATAGGGACTTTTTTATAAGAATAAATATCTAGCAATGAGTTTACGTGTTGCAAAATTAAATTCTACCGTTATTGATTTGTCCTCTGCTAATTATAATGTTGAAATCTTTATAATCATTACCCCGTCTTCTTAATTCAAAAACATTATGATTAATGTATGGACTTGCAAAGACACCGACTATTGAGATGCAACATTTTATTTTTCATTTCCAAAAATGGCGCCAACGAGCCCATTACTAATCAACATGACTGAGTGAAATTCACTAAATTAGAAGTCTCGTGAGATTCGTATGACGTTGGCGCTACTGTTACCATGGTGATACATGAGATAAACATCATTTTGAGGCATATCTAGACAGTGGAAGAAATGATAATGGTACCAGATTATGATATCAAAATATAGGTTAACAGTTTAAAAGGTTTCACTGTGTAAGATGTTGACATCTGTATTCACACAATCTCACGGTACATGACAACTGTACTGGTTCATTTGCTTGCTTGGGGTTTTGTTTTCATAGTCATTGGAATCTTTAGAGCTTAAACCTTTCATTCGAACCGAAATCTCATTGGTGGGAAAGGGGGTGTATACCATGCAATACAATACAATACAATGAAGGCATTTATATAGCGCTCTTACACAAACGGTATCACAGCGCTTTACAGTGAGATGCAAGTACAATTTAAAAATACACAGTGCCTAAAATAAATGAGTCTTGAGAGATGTTTTAAATTGACTCAATGAAGAAGCATGACGGATACCAGATGGTAGTTCATTCCAAATGCTGGGTGCAGCAGTATAGAAACCCTTGTTAGCCGCAGTTAAATGTGTAGTTGGCTTTTGAAGATCCGGGAATCAGAATTTGAACGGAGTCCACTGTGGTTAGGTTGGTATGGTGTAATAAGCTCACAGAGATAGGATGGCGCAGAGTCAGTAACACATTTATAGGCAAAAGTCAATGTTTTGAAATCAATCCGGTCTTGAACGGGAAGCCAGTGAAGCTGTCGTAGGAGAGGGGACACATGGTCATACTTTTTAGCCTTGAAAATTAATTTGGCAGCACGATTTTGAAGCCGTTGAAGACGTTTGATCTCTTTGCTAGAGGATCCTTGGAGAAGTGAATTTGCATAGTCCAAACGTGCTGTGACCAGAGCACGGACTGCATGATGGCAAGTGATTTCATCAATAAAGATACGAACTTGCGACAGATTTCTTAAATGAAAGTTAATGGTTTTGCATATTGAAGATACATGGTTAGACATACTCATAGTACTGTCAAAAATAACACCAAGGTTTTTACACATGAGGAGGGTTTGATAACTGTGTTACCAATTGTAATGGTGACGTCAGATAATGTTTTCAAAAGTCTATGGTTGGCAGCAACAAAAAATTCAGTCTTTTCATCATTGAGGAGGAGCATATTTTTTGACATCCATGCCTTGATGCTAGAAACACAAGCGGATAAAGTTGAAAGTGCACGATCTGTTTCACCGGGTTTCCTGGGATCAACACACATATATAATTGGGTGTCATCAGCATAAAAATGGAATTTGACACCAGAATGATGCTTAATAATATCTGAGAGTGGGTGTGTAGTAAGAAAACATCTGAGGTCCGACACAGGAACCTTGTGGTAAACCATAATCAAGAGTTTGCGGATCAGAATAGTTATTGGCAATCTTAACTCTACAAGTCCTACCAGTAAGATAAGACTGAAACCAGTTGGAAACATTATTATGAACACCAAAAACACTAGACAATCTATTTAACAATATACAATGGTCAATGGTGTCAAAAGCAGCAGACAAATCTAGCAACACCACAAAAACGGCTTGTCGATTGTCAATCGCACGTATTATATCACTTTTGACTCTCAACAACGCCGTCTCCGTGCTGTGGCCAGACTTGTAAGCTGATTGAAATTTACGGTGTAAGTTATTATTATCAATATGATCAGAAACACGTGTCAAAGCAGTCTTCTCAATAACTTTGGATAGAAAAGCAGTGTTTGATACTGGTCTGTAGTTTTTCAAAGTGTCCTTATCCAAGGAAGGCTTTTTCAATAAGGGAGTAACCACTGCATGTTTCATAACAGTGGGAAAAATTCCAGTACTCAGTGAAGTGTTCACGATAGATGTAATGGCCGGGACCATGATGTCCATGTTCTGTTTAAGGAGCCATGTAGGTAGGGGATCCAACGAGCATGATTTATTGGGTGATTTTGAAATTATTTTGCGCACTTCCTCCTGATCAGCAGGCTTAAATTCAGAAAACATAGGAACAGAGTGATTAAGCACTGGTATAGACAATGGCACATCATCAAACTTAGTAGAATCAATTCTGTTTCTAATATTAACAATTTTGTCAGCAAAGTATTTGCTAAACCGATCACTCAGATCTTTAGATGAGTCCATGTAAGGAAGAGCTGGAACATTTCTATTAAGTAAAGTATTGACAGTTTTAAAAACTGTTTTAGTGTCTGCAGTGGATAGTTGTTTTGTGTAATAGTTGTTTTTTGTACCATGCACGTCAATTTACCAAACGTTTTTTAGTGTGCACCTCTGTTATTTGACGAGTGCCCCCTTTCTTTCGTGTTCCCTCTCCTTATCGAGACCCTGGATCTACCCCTCCCAAACCTGTAATCGGAAACTGATTTTTATCTAAAAATGGTTAATTCCAGCCCAGTATTGTATGCACCAAACTGTGTTACAATGTGCCACATTCTGCATTTAATGTTAAAATATACCAGTACCCTTGAGCGTTGTTAAAATTGTACATAAAATATTCATGGCTAAAACATGCATGACCAAGGCCTGTTTACGTACGCATTGTTTTTCATAGGATGAAACTGTGATTTGCATAATTCTTTTTAAAAGCTTTTTTTGTAAGACTGCCTATTTATGTTATTAAAGTAACCTCCATACTTTTTAAGAATCAACAGATATCTATAGAAACCAGTCTATAAAAGTTCACATTATTTCGTTTTGTTGTTAACGTGAAAATGCAGTCTGATGTTCCATTCATATTTGAAGTTTTCTTCACAAATTTCAAGTTTTCTCGTAAATGACAACATCGCAGACGGAATCACCTCTCGTGAAGTAGGGAACCATTAACATCTTAAAACCAAGTAAGAATTAAAAAAACCGAATCATTCAGTTTTACATGGTGTAAGATGTGTACACACATGTAAATTACATCAAAATACATTTTTTAAGGGAGCTACAGCAATCCCTGGAAAGAAAGTTATTTTCTGTAATGGCAAAAAATTGTTGACTAAGAAAAGTCATGACATGCAGCGATCTCTTAAAACGTTACAGAAAACACATCATTGGTGATTGTAGTTTTAATTGACCTTTTCATTCAGGTTCATCTATTTACTTATTGTAAATGTTTGGCGCCCTCGTTCGCCCATTCGTGAGCTACAAACGGGCTATTTATTTCAAGACATATTCCAAAATTATTGACCGAAATATTGTAAAACAGTCCATAGTAGGTACCATTATTTGACCACAAATCAGTTTATCATGCTGTATCATCATTTAATTTATTCACGTAATTACTCTGTCCTGGTAAATAAGTTATTTAAAAGTATTTTACCTTACAAGAAAAATGGTACAAAAGAACACAAAATACACGGACTCGAAAGATCGCTCATTTGCATTCGTCTTGTACGATTCTGGTTGGCTGATTCTCATTGGCTAAGACCGTGGCTATTGTCAGGAATAAGCAACGTTTTTATGCAAAAGCTGTCTTTTCTCGCCATGATTCTTTAATGTCAAGGTGAAGATAGTCAATGGAAATTACACTTTCTATTCAGTCGCTTCGTGTCAGATCTGTAGGCAATTGTCAGACGGTAAAATGTTCATTTTCTTTTGAGTACAAAACGTATTCGGTGTGGGGTGTGTGTTTTCCATCACACAGTAAAGAAGACAGCATAGTATATTATTTTTTGAATGTTTTCATAATGTTGACGTTCATGTTTGGAGGATTGTGGAAATTATTCATTTATCTCATCGAAGAATAATATTAAAACATAAATCTTGAAAAAGAAAATGTTTAAGAAATTAAACAAATTCCATCTACATCAGTGCTTATCAAGAAATTAAAATGACACAACAAAAGGGTGAAATGGCCGGTGTTCTTTAATTCAATTAAACAATTCTTTCTTTTCTGAATCGGTTGGCCGAAGATGCTGATATTGCCGATGTTGCCATGGCGAATATGAATGACGCCCTCCTTTGTCGTGCAATGAGTTATCTATAGAAATGTTGCATTGATGTTATTCACGAAGAAACAATAACGGCCGTTAAGTCCCTACATGGATCGAATTTATATATATATATATATATATATATATATATATATATATATATATATATATATATATATATATATATATGTATATGTATATGTATGTATATATATATATATATATATATATATATATATATATATATATATATATATATATATATGTATATATATATATATATATATATATATATATATATATATATATATATATATATATATATATATATATATATATATATATATATATATTCTTTTTTTTTAGCTTTCGATCCAAACCAGACCTTCATCAGAGGCTTTGACAAAGTACAAACATAAAAAACACATCCATTTATAGGGAAAAGGGAAAGCAAAGGATCATGGGGCGGGATCCAAAAAGGCGGGAAAATAGTAGCCAATTAAAGATAAGCATCAGTCTAGAAAAGCCAATAGGAGTATCAGAAGTGAACAAAGGAGGGATTATTAAGCCACACAATAAGTAGATGTGGCAGCTTGTGGTAAAGCTAGGGTAAAGGAGGGATTATTGAGCCATACAATAGGTAGAGGTGGCAGCTTGTAGTAAAGCTTGGGTAAAAATAGGACAATACACAAAGGGATACGACAACAAAAAAGGGGGGGGGTTACACCATACAAATTGAGGAATTGGTGCGTGGGTGTTAATAGCTAAATTAAAATTGTCCTATAAATGTAACAATATTATACAAGATAAGATAATATAAAGGTAACAAATATATATCAAGGCAGTTGATAAAATCCAGCAGTGATACAGGTGAATAGTAATGATATAGGTAAAGGTAGCTGGGTTATTTGATACCTGTGTTGATGTTGAGGCCATATGGTTGAAGTGTTTTGAGTTGATGTATCCAGTGTGACTCCCTAAGTTTGCGATGTGTATCATTGCTAGTGCAGGCTTCAATTACAATGAGTTCAACATCATTAATGCTATGATTAGGGTTGTTAAAATGGATTGCCACAGGGTAGGGTTTTTAGTTTTCACAGAGGAAACATGGTTGACAAAGCGGAGACACAATTTGGTCTTTGTCTCCCCTACATATTGTATACCGGTACCACATCTTTTACATGAGATTACATATATAACATTGGGTGTGTCACACTGGGATTTAGTTCTGATTGTGTAGGTGAGACCAGTACTGTGGCTTTTCACCTTCTGAGCAGGTTTGAGATACAAACAGGTTTTGCATCTCGAGCGGGTACAATTAGAGCACCCCTGTGGTGAGTCATGATCAGTGACGTTAAGGTCACTGTTGGTACTAGGGAGCCTAGCCCGAACCAATATATCACCGAGGTTACGGGGCCGACGGAAAGCAATCAAAGGGGGCTCAGGGATGGCTGAGCGTAACCTATCGGAGGAGTGTAAAATAGTCATGTTATCATTTACGATAGATGAAAGTCTGGGTAATCTGGGGTGATAAGTAGTGACTAGGGGAACTCTGTTGGGAAGGGTTTTCTTGTTACCCAGGGTAGCCAAGAGGGTGCTACGGGGGGTACAGAGGGCCCTGTTGATAGCTTGTTGGACCCTGCGTTTGCTATGACCCCGGCATACAAGGTGTTGCCTCAGTTCAGACGACCGTTTCCTGTATAAGGTATCAGTGGAACAGATACGTCTTATATGGAGGGCTTGACTGTAGGCAATGGTATAGTGATCAGTGTTATTAAGTTGTCTAAGGGCCTCGGCTCTGTAATCATCTCTGTTCATGACCACAACAGCAGACCCTTTGTCAGCCCGTTTGATGACTAGGTTCGTGGCTTGTCGGAGTTAACCGATGGCGTCCCGTTCAGCACGGGAGAGGTTGCTGGCACATCTAGCAGGAGGCTCCTTGTGAACCTCAGAGTTGATGTAGTTGTCAAGGGCTGCATCCCTATTTTTAGGGGGTACCCATACACTTTTTTCTTTGAAGCGGTTGCGGCTGGGGGCCCCAGAGGGACTGTCATCTGGGGGCTCGTCGTCTGTGGAGGGCTCGACGTGAAAGAATTCACGGAGTCGTAGTCTGCGGTTGAAGTGGGCTATGTCCTGTTGGAGTGAGAGTTAATTATGCTGGGTGTGGGGCACAACTTAAGACCCCTTGAGAGCAATTTAACCTGGGGATCACTGAGTGCAGTATCAGACAGATGTGTTGGTGGGTTAGGGGTATTGTCACCAGAGGGTTTAGTGGTGATCTTATGGAAACGCCTGTAGATGTATTTTTTTATGGTTAGCCTGGGCATTACAGCGTTTCTTGTCCTGTTGGCGTTGTAGGGAGGAACGAAGGTGGTTAATGTTGGAGGATAGAATGGCTTGGAAATGGTCCCATTCATGATCATTAGGGCAAGCCACTTTCAATTGAGATTCTGTACTCTCAATATCAAGTGACTGCTTGTCAATGCATTTTAGGCATTGGGCTTTGAGAAGTTCAAGTAAATGGAAGGAAGTCTTGGTTAGTGTGTCATTCCATTTCTTACTGAATGCGGGGTCTAGGTCCGCAAAGGAGGGGCTGCATTTGATTTTGAGACCCTTGGGGAGAATACGGGATAAACGATAGAAACGGTACCGGTAGTTATCAAGGTGAGATAGGTAACGTAATCTCTTTTCCTCAAGTTTGCGCAACTTTTGAAAAAGGCATTTAGTATTAAGCGATGACATAGAGAAAAGTAATATACATTATATGTATTAAAAAAGGGTTGAAAAGAGCTGTGGGAGAACGGGTTAAAACAAATACCTGAAAAGAGATTGGGTTAATACAAAGAGCTGTGGGGAGAACGGGTTAATATGCCAATGTTTCTTTGCTCACTTCCTGTTTGTATAATATTTCAGGTCAGTTTCTTCAGTTTATTCTGTGTTCAACCACGTAAAAGGCTTGTGTCCCGTTGTGTGATCCCCTCTACTGCCGTTAGCAATGTTGTTTGCATGGGCTTGATCCCTGGCTACTCGGCAGATATGGTTTGGCCTCTGACCTGGCCCCATAAAGCAATAGATAATTGGCATAAGTGGACCGCCCACCAACATAGGGACTGGTTAGTTCAGTTGGTAGAGCGCTCGTACGGTATTCGAGAGGTCGCGGGTTCAAGTCCAGCATCGCCCAATTTGTCTTTGCTCGCTTCCTGTTTGTATAATATTTCATGTCATTTTTGTTTTGTCATGTCCCTATTTTTTTTTTTTTAATATTAAACATAGACATCTAACAACATTGTCGATCATGAATACTATTTCAAAAAGGTTTGAAATATCGACGGTACGTCCAAATTTCCTTAAATTGCAATCAAAGTCGAAATATATAAAACTTAAATAAAAATAAAAGGGGAAAAATGAATTAATTCAAACCCCAGTTTTTCGTTGGCAGTTTATCACACCTTTCAAAATGTATTCATTTTATATTTTAGAGAAAGTGGTTATGTTCATGGAATGGCTTTGTGAATTTGGGTTCACCCATCGATAATTCAAACGAATATCCTTGGTGTACTGTGAGTTTATTTAAAACATTTTTGTTTTTACTATCGTACAACAGGTATAGCACAACTGAACAAGACCAAATTTTGTTTTCGTCGACAAAAAAAGGATTTGTCCAAGCCGCCATTCATCCATCATAATATCTGTTGTCTCTGTGACTCGATGAATTTATGTTGTTACATCTAAACCCATTCACGTTGAGAGCAACTGTGGATATATTGCGCCACCAAGAGTTCATATGAGACTCAAAGACTGTAATTCAACTCCGAAAGTGCAATAATAATGGGAAACAAATTTTACTTTCAAATAAAATTGTAACTTCAGGTGTGGTCCTGAGTGACCATTGCCGATCACAGACACTCATGGGTGCAGGACTATGCGGACCTCGGGGAAAAAACTCCGTGCAGTACGTCAATCTTGGAAGCACATGCAGTAGTGTGACGGCCAAGGCTTCCCCCAGAGGTGGTACTGGGCAACTTGAGACCAATAAAGCCACGGGAAAAAATAAAGACTGTAACGAGTCTATAAATATGTCTCAGCGGAAGAGCCCGAATAAGAAAAACGTTCTGAGCAAGCAGCGCCATATGAGTTCAAGTCGAGACTACTCCACAAATTGCGACCCGATGCCCATCCCTCCTCGGGACCAAGCTCAAAACAACTCCAAAGAAAATGAACAAAATGGAAAGCGATACGTTGCGGCGGATGTTGAGGATGGAGGTAAGTACCAAAGTATCTTTGAGTAATTTGAAAACTTGTGATAGTTATTAGTCACTGTACTAGCCATCTGCCGTCATTCATGGTTAAACTTGATAAAATATAATTGTAGGGCCGCCAACAGAAAGTATACAAAACACTGGGGGTGGAAACGAGTTTTGTTTTGTTTTGTTTTGTTTTGTTTTGTTTTGTTTGTTTGTTTTTAAATTTTAAGAAAGACTATTTAAAAGAGTATTTATTGACAAGTAAACAAAAACGAAGACTCTTCACGGAACGCCCGCCCAGACGCTGCTGCATAATTGAGCTGTGAAATGTTGAAGTAAACCTGTATCATCACTAATTTCTTGCTTTCCAGTTGTGATCAACTCATTATTAAGTGCCAATTTGCGCCTAATCGAAGTTTAAATGTTTAGATGAAACTTTCCAATAACAAATTATTACATGTTCATATTCGTATCTTCGTATAGCGCCCTCTTTCCATCGGTCATGGATCCTTATACAGTTATAGCGCCATCTACTTACCAACAGTCTTTTTGTCCTCTATGGCGGGAGATTTTGATCAGTAATAAAGATGATTAACTAATTGAATGATCGCCATTATTAATGGCTGTGGACGTAGCATATACACTTGTCGTTGTTGTCTCCACTGTTGAGAAAATTCTTGAAACAGTTATTTTTGCGAGAATTCTGTTCCCCAAAGATTCGAACACATGGTGTCACCGCAATATTAGTCTTACTTATCATCCTCACCATGCAAAGCTACAAGTTTTACCTAAAGATTCGAATCGTTATGATGTGTTAAATATAACAGAGGTCGGCATAGCAATGACGTACACATCCAGAGGCATGTAAACTAAGCCAACGACCACAAATTATAAGTATCATTCTAAAGATGCATAGTATATTGTTTGGTTTGAATCTGTACAGATGCTCTTTTGCAAATAGAACACAAAATAAATTACTTCAAACAAAGTTATTTCCTTTTAAAAAAGGACACATATTTATGGACGATATCCAAATGTTTCTGTGAATTATTTTGTGAAATACGTTATTCGAAAGGGAATTCCGCACATTTAACAAGGAAAATCGATTAAAATTAAAATTGTTGTTAGCGAAACATGCATCTTTAAAGATAAGATTTATTTTCAATTGATCGAGTGTTTTTCAAGCGTTCTGATGGATTGTTTTTTTTTGGGGGGGGACGCTTCAAATTTCTTAATTTGAAAAACGTTTTGGCCGTATAATTACTTCTTGCATGTAGCTTTTTGAACTCGAGACAAATCAAGTCTCAACGAGCAGCAAACTAATCAGCTTCAGACAACTGACTGAAAATAAAAGGTTTGCAAATATTTAGCATTTAAGATTGGCATTTTCTTCAGCAATCGTGTGTGGACTTGGTGCGTGTACTTTTTGTAATAATTCCACTTATCAATGGTTTTCACTACATTGAATGACCTTACTCAAAGCTATGCTAATGGTATTGAATAATAATGTATGTATTTTGAATACAAAATTTGAAAAAGCGTCAGAATGAACTAAATTTAAAAAATAATTGAGTCAAATATAGATAAATTCCACAATGGGAAATTACTCAAGGTTTATACCATAAAAATTACGTACTTCCATGTTTTGGTTATAATATTAAGGCTTTTTTGTATCACACAGATTAAAGGCTTGAGATTAGTAGTGATATGTTTGATGTTAACATCACGAAATATTCAGAAATATTTCATAAAAAACTAAATATTCACAACAATAGATATTAACAAACACAAATTCTGAAAACGACAGGTTTGAACCATATTCAAACAAATAAAACTGAGGGCAGATTTGCGATTAGAAGGAGAAAAATTCATTTGACTCTGGGGCTCGTGATATTAATATCTCCAGACCCTGTCGCTCATTCGATATCGATGCTGACAGTTCTTGCTTGTTAAACGTGACCGTTTACTCGCCAATGTTCCCCGTGTGTTCTTCCTGCGCCCACACATTATCTATACCACAGAGTATTGGATTACAAGACGTTTGAAGGTATTAAGTCTCGAATATACGCTGTATTTCGGAAAATGTCATCCCTGGTAAATCGACAAAAGAGTAATGTAGTTTGGAAATTCTTTTAGAAAAGGGAACGTGTATTCACTTCGACGGTGAACTTTCAGAAAGGTTTACCGTGGTTCGAATGCCTTCAAGCGTTAAACATAAGCAGGGGAAGTAATGGACAGGTGTAGGGCATGTATCGGGTATGTACAAATTTATTAGAGATAATTGATGTAAACTTGTGTGCCATTTCTTCATTTAATGAAATGTGTTTACTCCGAGGAAGAGAGCCGAAGTAAGGCCGTCATGTTTATAAAATCACCAAAACCATCTTTATTTGTAAACGTTATATTAATAGAATAATACAATGTTTTTACTTTAATTGTTCAATGCCACGGAGCATGAATGTCATCAGTAAGGTACAATAATTACATCTTCGTTTAATTCTCAAAACGTTTAGTACGAATAGGAAGTAAAAAGATGAACAAATAAATTGTGATTTTCTTTCCTTTTTCTGGGCCTTCTAACTGATTTAAACGTGTATACCCTTAACCAACCGCTGCGGACGGGCCATATATTTGTCTTGCATTATTTTCGTATTATGTTGCATTTGTATCGGATTTCAGATATATGGGACTCATTGTAATTTTGGCATCCACCATCTGTGAATATCAAAGAATAATGAAGCTATATAATGATATTGATGTCGTATGCGCTCTCCGTCAGTAAGCATATCATCTCAATATAATGTGTGGCTCGAAATGTCCCTTGAGAAAGGTCTCTGTTAATGGTGATATGACTATTTACGAAACCCGGAACTATTTAAAATTTTAAGTCTGAACAGGTGGGAACAATTTGTGAAAGTCACTTATAATTAAGTTGCTGATTTGATGAGTTCATTTCCATGAATACGACTATTTGATCAATGGATATTTAATTGATATGTTTAGCATTAATTAATGATTCCTGGTCCTGGGTTATGGGATAGGTGAAGGTGAAGGTGAATGATTCCTGGTCCTGGGTACGACATGATGATCGTCTGTGGTGCCCCAACGACCCTCCGGGGTTATGGGATAGGTGAAGGTGAAGGTGAATGATTCCTGGTCCTGGGTACGACATGATGATCGTCTGTGGTGCCCCAACGACCCTCCTGGGTTATGGGATAGGTGAAGGTGAAGGTGAATGATTCCTGGTCCTGGGTACGACATGATGATCGTCTGTGGTGCCCCAACGACCCTCCTGGGTTATGGGATAGGTGAAGGTGAAGGTGAATGATTCCTGGTCCTGGGTACGACATGATGATCGTCTGTGCTGCCCAACGACCTCCGTTATGGGATAGGTGAAGGTGAAGGTGAATGATTCCTGGTCCTGGGTACGACATGATGATCGTCTGTGGTGCCCCAACGACCCTCCGGGGTTATGGGATAGGTGAAGGTGAAGGTGAATGATTCCTGGTCCTGGGTACGACATGATGATCGTCTGTGGTGCCCCAACGACCCTCCTGGGTTATGGGATAGGTGAAGGTGAAGGTGAATGATTCCTGGTCCTGGGTACGACATGATGATCGTCTGTGGTGCCCCAACGACCCTCCGGGGTTATGGGATAGGTGAAGGTGAAGGTGAATGATTCCTGGTCCTGGGTACGACATGATGATCGTCTGTGGTGCCCCAACGACCCTCCGGGGTTATGGGATAGGTGAAGGTGAAGGTGAATGATTCCTGGTCCTGGGTACGACATGATGATCGTCTGTGGTGCCCCAACGACCCTCCTGGGTTATGGGATAGGTGAAGGTGAAGGTGAATGATTCCTGGTCCTGGGTACGACATGATGATCGTCTGTGGTGCCCCAACGACCCTCCGGGGTTATGGGATAGGTGAAGGTGAAGGTGAATGATTCCTGGTCCTGGGTACGACATGATGATCGTCTGTGGTGCCCCAACGACCCTCCGGGGTTATGGGATAGGTGAAGGTGAAGGTGAATGATTCCTGGTCCTGGGTACGACATGATGATCGTCTGTGGTACCCCAAACGACCCTCCGGGGTTATGGGATAGGTGAAGGTGAAGGTGAATGATTCCTGGTCCTGGGTACGACATGATGATCGTCTGTGGTGCCCCAACGACCCTCCTGGGTTATGGGATAGGTGAAGGTGAAGGTGAATGATTCCTGGTCCTGGGTACGACATGATGATCGTCTGTGGTGCCCCAACGACCCTCCGGGGTTATGGGATAGGTGAAGGTGAAGGTGAATGATTCCTGGTCCTGGGTACGACATGATGATCGTCTGTGGTGCCCCAACGACCCTCCTGGGTTATGGGATAGGTGAAGGTGAAGGTGAATGATTCCTGGTCCTGGGTACGACATGATGATCGTCTGTGGTGCCCCAACGACCTCCGGGGTTATGGGATAGGTGAAGGTGAAGGTGAATGATTCCTGGTCCTGGGTACGACATGATGATCGTCTGTGGTGCTAACGACCCTCCTGGGTTATGGGATAGGTGAAGGTGAAGGTGAATGATTCCTGGTCCGGGGTACGACATGATGATCGTCTGTGGTGCCCCAACGACCCTCCGGGGTTATGGGATAGGTGAAGGTGAAGGTGAATGATTCCTGGTCCTGGGTACGACATGATGATCGTCTGTGGTGCCCCAACGACCCTCCGGGGTTATGGGATAGGTGAAGGTGAAGGTGAATGATTCCTATCTTCAGCTCAGACAGAAATGAGCAGCAGCATCAATCATGGTTTGAACCATTAGTGTTATAGTTTATTACACGTGGTTAGATATTGTCAAACTGAGTAACCATTCCTTACATTTTATTCCTTACATAAACTAGAATAAAAAAGGCCAACCATTTTAGATTATTGGCTGATTAATTTATAAGAAAAAATATCTTTTGAAAAGTGAGGAATTTTCATTCATTCATTTATTAATGATTTTATTATCCAAATATACAAATATGAGAATCATTTAATAAAATGATGAACTATATTAAAATTATAAGAAAATTACAATAAAAATAACAATCATAGCTGGATTGTTTATAGCTGGATTGCACAAAATACAGAACAATAGAAACATATAAAAATGAAGCGAATTCACACAGGACAAATGGGTGAACGATGGTTGCATAATTATAACATGGTCATTGAAATACTTATGTGAAATATACATGCATAGGCTATGTAAGAATCATAGAATAGATATCACGAACTAAAAATGGAAACAGACTGAGACAGTTTCAACAAGTTTTCAAGCTTTAAAATACACAACATAAACCCCTATAAACAAATACCTGCGATCCTTTGGGAAATGGTATGGACGCCTCAATGGACAGACATTTTTAAAACGTATTTATTTGCTGAGGAAAATACGTTTACAGTCAAGCTTAAACAACTATAGCTTGTATTTGCTGAAGATATAATGAATTTGTCGTCCCAATCTAACGCTCTCTTCAATCCCTGGAAGATATGTGATTATTACCATTTTGATGCACCGTGAATTTGCTTGGGACATTCTTCTCATGGGCTAGGGAAAATCTTGGCTTATATTCGTATAATATCGTATATTATACCTTCGTGTTTTTACAGCTGACATTATACTTTTTGTCCATAGTGTGTAAACATGGATTTGCCTGCTGCGTCAATTTCCAGTGTTGAGAATATTCACTCTGTTTGTCTGTGTCCACAAAGTATTCTGTAACATGGTAGATCACTTTCAGAAAATAATCGGGGAAAAACACGTAAAATACAATTAAAAATGGTTTTCGTTTTATTTAAAACGGAAATTTCATGGGCAGGCCTATGTTTTATACAGAAAAAGACACGTAAAAACAGTCATAAGCTGTTTCCGTTTTTATTTTAAAGCGGAAATTGCATTTTTAAATTTTATATACATACTGAAGTACACGTGCATGTTGTGACATTTGAACCAACTGGGCATGTAAATTGCCTTTAAAGATTAGAGCACCATACATACTGCTATTTCATGACTGAATGAGCTAAAACAATGAGCTCGTTATTGCCATGATTTCTTCTGTATTTCGACAAGAAGGATTATTATTTAGAGATTTGAACAACTCGGGTGCGGATACGGGGGTGTGGGTGCAGGGTGTAAACACAACTTGGGAATAGAAACGGGTAAGTTTTGAATTTTGTGGACTGGTTAATTTTCAAAATGGTAGGTGGCATATACCCCACAAGCGGTTTGTTATCGAGGATGGGGGTTCAAACCCTGTTGTGGGTATTAGCCACCGTGCCATGCTTCACGGTGTACTCCTCATTAGCTTGTGATATTGTCTTAAACCAATAAGCTGAAGGTCTCTAGTACTTTATTGAGCAAGTCAACCGTTTCTCTGATATGGTTGAGGGAGGAGTTTGAGAGGAACTGTAATTTTGATAATTTATTGTGAGTCTGATGGACTGTATAATTAAAGGGACAACCTAGCCATATGGCTGTTGACTCATATTTGGCAAGTTATTGGGCCACTTGCCAAATATGAGCACCATAAACAAAAACAACACTTGTTATTTCAATATCCCAATCGTTTGCTCCCCCCCCCCCCCCGAAAAAATTCTCTGGTCGTCCTTCCATGTTTATACTCCGAGTGTCAACGATTGTGTAACACGATTGTGTGGATGATACAGATAATACAGACACCAGTCTATTTTGGAAATGAAAATCGTTCTGAATGTCATCCTATGAGCGTGTGTGTTGCAAACCACGATGGACAAAAACCTTACACATCGAGCAATATGTTTTCCCATAAAGGGTCGCAATGTTTTCCCTGCTATCGGCACTTGTAATAATATAACTACACCCATGTAGCCAAGTAGACGCCCTTAATGGGCTGTTATTACCTCCCTCATTGCTCATTTAACGGCTTAGTATTCTTTCCCGATCGGATGAAATGGCCTTGAAATGGCATGCTTACTTGGAACATAATAATACTCTTCAGAACGATATTGTTGCAAAGCTCTAATTGCGAATTCACAAGCAATTTAAAAAGCGAATAAAATATATTTAGTTTTTATAGGCCTATATTGTTACTCAGTAACGGACTGGACATTAATGAAATCACTCATCGCCAACGAAAGAATTTCGAAAAGCATAATCAATTTTATTATCTTTAGGCACTCCGCATATTATATATCCTATTGGGTGTATCCATGTGCCGAAAATACAAAATATTTGGTTCAACAGGAATGGCTCCAAAAATATTGAGCTTTGATTGGTGTATATTTAAGTGGTCTGTGATACGACCCTCACACAATTACTGGTATAGAAAATCATTTGCATTTAGTTCTTCACAATTAAAGGGAAGGTACAACATTGGTATTTGGTAACGAACGTTCATGTCAACCCTTATAGTTTTCAAGAAGTTAATCATCTAACTAAACTGTGAATGTTTCATCACAAAAAGTGCTCAGCTTTGAGAAAACTGCTGTTACATGTTATTTCTGTATTTGTGTTTTACAAAAAGGTGCCTACCTCCGGCAACTTAAATTTGACATAGCACTTTTCTCCAAGATGAAAGCGCGTCAGACTAAATAATTTTTTGTTTGTTTAATATTTGGGCAAATAGATTTTATAAATTTCATGCTTGCGTTCCGTTCTGTACGACTCAAGGCAGTGCTCTATGATTAGGGCCCGCGGTCTAGTATATTCGTCAAATATGTTGGTGAGCTACGAGCCCACCACTGCTTACTATGAGGGTTTTAATTAAGTGTCTTAGACTGATTTATTCAGACATAAGTTATACCCGCCTTATACACCTGATATCAATTGCAGTCTCTTCTACTCGATCAATGTCATTCTATTTCCTGCAGCCCCAGTATAATGGTGACACACAGGAATAGTCTTCTATCCAAGCTGTATACTATTTTGTAATTCTTAAACAAATCTTGTCTAAAAATGTGTAATATTAATGTTACAACTCCTAAAGACGATCATAGCTTACTAATCGAAATGTCGAGTTGCAAACAATCTCCTTTCTCAGATTTGTACAACTCATTAGAAAATGTACATGGTGCTAGTCCACAAACCTTCACAGGTAATTTAATAATAATAATAATAATAATAATAATGATAAAGATTTGTAGCGCGCACATATCCACCCTGCTGGGCGCTCAAGGCGCCCAGCAGGGTGGATATGTTCTTGTTCAGAGCAAACAACATTTTAGTAGTTATTGGATAATAGAGAAATGCCATGTAGGGCTAATTAGTTGTCAATGGAAACTATGACGTGTGTAGTACGTCCATTAACACTTGATGTAAATCATGATACAACAAAATTGCACCATTTTATAAATAAATGTGTCATTTAAGTGTAAAAGCCTTAGATAACTAGGTCCTAGCTTTGACAAAATATGATGCTATGTTAAACATGTCTAGGTCTTTGTACAACTTAGAGCAAGGCGGTACAATTTGATGTGTCTAACCACTCATAAGAATAATTTCAGAAGAGACCACTGTGGTAAACCACATGGGGCGGGACATCAAAGGAAAGGGGGAGACTTCCCTGGATAAAAATATACCATACTATTTGGAACCAAAGTATATGATCTCGATTTCCCTGAATCACTTGCTACCCCTTGGCCCCACATCATCAACTTAGTCACCCTACACATTATCATACATTGTTTTGCCTCATACGGTTACCGCATTGAGTTTTAACTCAGGGAGGTATGAGTCATCATATGAAAAACTTGCGTGCATTTGCTCAACGACATCCGCAACGCAGCCCTCAGCACGTGAAACAGAAGGCCGCATGAAGCAAAATCGGCAAACTTTCATTCATAAATAAAAAGTGTGTCAGTGTATTTTACCATATCGCCCGGCATTTGAAAGCTTCATTCTTGCTCTCTAGAATGGTAGTAGAAACTTAATATAATACAGTCGGGAATATATGGCCTTTTTCAATCTAAAACCAAGAACAAAATCTAAAAACGAGCATTTCCTATGGAGGTCAACACAATTTTGAGCACATTTTCAGTGGGTTCGCTCACTAAACTGAACGGCAAATTAGTTGCCGGCAAGGTACAGACCCATATCGCACGGCAGAATAAACTATGGAAAATTCTCTCTCAATCCATATAAAACAATTTCTGATTGGTCCAGGGGAAAGGATGGCTTTTTTTGGTCCAATTACAAAGAGCTTTTCTTCTTTGTTTGGTGACCTCGGTAATATATGCAGAGTCCACTGTAGTCTGGTTCTGCGGTTCTCTCACGCCGGCACGCTTGTGAATAGGCTCATTGAAACAGGAACCAGATCTGCCACGCTCGCTTCCTCGAAAGTCTCGAAACACGAAGTAGAAGCCTGCGTTGTTTCTTTGAATTTTCCAGAGTTTTACGCCGACTTGTTTTTTTATTAAAATGCTTTTCGATGAGTAGAAGATATATATTTGTTCTGGTACTCTTATTGTGGCTTAAAACATCTCATTTGAGAAGAAATTGGCCGAAGTTCTGTCAAGTTGGAGGCGGTTTGGTGAACGGATCAAAACATTACCACTCAATAGGGGTGATTCATTTCTACATACACGAATCCCGATTTAACCGCATTCTCAGACTCAGCATAGACATGATAGAGCATGCTCAAAGGCATGAAGAAGAGGCAAGTATTTTTTTATATTGTTTTCTTTTTATTAATTGATTGCCCAGACTTGTAGTATGAAGTGTCTTTGGGAAAAATTACTTCTTAATAATATAATACTAAACATTTTTTTTTTTAAAGTGGACAAACAATTTCCATATTTACAAAACTGTGCACTTTTTTTTTTTTGGGGGGGGGGATAAATAATAATTGGAATTCAGAATAATCAGGACACTTTGTCGCTGTAAGAATAAATTAACTTTATGCTTTATTTTGAATCTTATTTGTTATCTGTTTTAAGGCCCCTCTCATCTTTCATGTTTCATCTATCTAAATATTTTATATTTCCAGTGTGTTTATTTATTTTTTATTTTTTATTTTTATTGTAACGTAGGTGAACTTTGATGGATAGTGGTGCTACCTGTGGCGGAGAAACATCCTTGAGAAGGAGTCATAGACCAACAAAACAACATAACTACCAGCTGCTGAATAATGGACCATCATTACCAACAGATAGAGTAAGCAAAAAGACCTGGTCTACTACAAAACTTTACTCTTTAGTAACTGTTGATTCAAAGGTTGTTGGAGAACGACTTTTGGTGAAAGTTCATTACACAGATAAAGAGTGGGACTCGGCAGCATACGACGAGTGGCGAAATGCTGAGGAAGTTATAGACATACCGGAGTGCTTCATCAACTACACACCTGAATTAAAAGATCTTTTCTTAACGCAACTTAAAACTTCTATTAAAGAACAACTTCATGGTCAGCGAAAGGTGGACAGTGTTGTTCACATAAAGATCCCGATACCAAGAAACTTGTTCGAGGAACTTGCCTGTCTTGGTAAAGAGGTTAAAAACTCCCATATTGCTTTATCTTCGCCGGAGGATTTTAACGATTTACTAGGTGAAGGCTGGACCTGGAGGATTTTTAACCAACAGGGAGATTTTGCATTTGTCACGAGTGGCACTATCACCTACTGGATGACAGAGAGGAAACCTTGTGAGGCGTTTTTACCTGACGGATCCCTTCAAGTCATCCACAGAGGTTTCCAATTTAATTTAAAATTTGCACGTGGCATTGGCAATAAGTTTGATTTTGCAGATTTTTTGAAAGTATAATTTCTTTTAATCAAAATTTATGTAGTGTATCTTTCAGAGGTACACAATGTTGGTAATTGTCTTGTTCATGTAACTTTATTGTAAACTATAGGAAGCAGTAATTTCCAGTTGTGAGGTTAATCATATTTTTATTTATTTATTATTTTTATACTAAAACTGTATTGATATTTCATTACTCTATTATATTTCGTAACCAATGTATTCTGTTGGTTCACATATAACCAATACTTTAATTAAGTAGGTGTAAGTCAAAATTAAACGTGCTATTTAAGGTGTCAAAAAGTTGCCAGTGTTCAAAATTTAAATAACTGTGAAAGTGTGGAAATTGTTTTATTGCCAGTGTTTCAAAAATAGCATTTTAGAACTAATTTAAAGTGTATTTTTACTGTTTTGTGGAAAGAGTGTTAGGAATGACATTCAAAATAATTGTTAAACTCTGAAAAAGTGCGTCCGAACTGGTTAATTATCTGATACTATACCCCGCTCTATGAACATTGATTGCTGTGTACTTTTCCCCCCGTTGTACAAAATGGTCTAGTCCATTGACCCATCTAACAGGAGATAAACTATGCAGTGCACGGAGGTCAGTGCACACACAGGAAACCGGGGCACACAGCTCTGTATTCTTTTCTGCTCAAATAGGGGCCAAAGTTTTTCATATGAATACATAATATGACAGGAACATACCCAAACTGCCAAATACTAACCCAAAATACAGAGACTCTGCACATTCTAAAAGCTTCTTATAAGTGTTTGAAAAGCTGAAGTGATACGTTTAATGATCAAATTAGTGGCCGGGCTACATAAAAGGTTTTGTGTTATGGACTGGGCTACACTATTGGTAGGCCACGTGGTATACATACATTAACCATCGTGCATACTGATTCCACACAACGTGTTATTTCAATGGAAATGTCCAGTTTGTGTATGACCGCATACCCCATCCAAAACAAAAACATGACAAATATGACAAATAATGTATTTTTTCTCTTTTGCAAAAAGAAAGAAATTTTAATTCAGAATGAAATTTAAAGAAAATTAACTTACGATTTGTTTTTAATTCAGCAGCCATCATTATGAGGAGATACTGTTTTTATTGATAGGTCTACACCGATCTGACGGTTAACTAAATGTAACAATTTCACTGAGAATTTGATTATTTAGCAAAAACAGCTGTCCACCATTAAAATGTGACCGCTGCCGAACGACAAAGTGATTTAAACACGCTGTATACCGACGATATCGACCATTCATCATAATATTACAAAGAGTGTGCAGAGCTTTGGCGCTGCTGTAAATGTTTGTATAATGATGTGGCTTGACACCGTTATAAATTTGACCACCGATGAATTAGAACTTATGACTTAGGACCACAAACCATGTCTGTTTGTTTATAAATGTTAATACAAGGTATAATTTATTATAACTAATGATGGTCATAATAGGTCCCTATCGTCGTGAAATATACGACGACTCTTGCATGTAAAGCTTATTCGAGAAGTGATATCTACTATAAACATACTCGTTACATTGACACTCGTTGAATCAGGGGATGAAGTTAGACTTGCACAGAAAAGGGCTCCGCCGTTTCAACAAAAGTTAATGCGAGATCCAGGGCTATTTTAATATAAAGTAGGATATTATATACTATAAATGTACATTTCTTGATGTTTCAATTCATTCATATTTAGGCCTAATTTATTTTGGTATAATGAGTTATTCTTGGTTTTTTAAATAAAAATAAAGCAGGCTTACACCTTCTGGTGCGTATGATAGAATCTCTTTCTATCAATAGTTAGTTTTTTCATCTCCATCACTCAATCAGCAATACACATTTATTTATGGAACATTTAATTGAGTTGTGTAACGGACAACACTCGCAATGTCGCTAATTCAGTATTGCCGCTAGAGGTCGCAGAAAGGAATCTTAGTCAAAATCAAGGGTCTCAAACAGCAGCTTCGGATGATAAGATACATGTAGGGTCATTGTTGTTCTTCATCACAATATATCTTAAAGCTTCGTGAAAATTGTAATAAGATCCACAAAGAAAACTGTGCATGAGTAAACGTATCGAATACAAACATAACGACTAACTTGCAAAAAGGGCAAATTACTTTAATTATCTAAACTTAAGTAATATCTAATAATAACACAATTAATTAGTATTTGTACCTCCTTGCATCCGTTGACTTTTCAGGGCTAGGTCGAACTAATACAATCAAAACAGATCTACATTTATTTATTTGCATGTACCAAGATGGCAGCCTCCATGAGTTCAAAACAATGTGCTTATAATGTGTGTGTTTGTGTGTGTACTCCACTCAGTGGGTTCAGAGAGGGCGCTGTAGAAAAACTATGGGCTTATCAATACTGCATTAACAAGTTGGTTTAAGTTACTAAAATATTCAGCCAAAATAACCATAACCTGTTATGTTGCTATAGAGACTATTGGGCATATATCTGTGGGCATATATCTCTCATACAATATAAAAACTTGTTAAGCCCAGACTTTTACAGGGGTATATCAAAAGTATAATGACCTTTGAGAGACCTTCCTGCTGATAATAGTACTTGAAGCACATTTTTTCTTTCTCTTTAGAAGATCAAAAGAAGACCAAAATTTCCTAATGTCATATCTTGGTTTGTAATATTCATATTGACAACTCGCCCCATTTATAGTCACTTTAAAATGGGGGATACTGCATTAATGTGCATTCTATCAGATTAAGATAAACATTTGGATTTGATTTGACTTTTTAAATTTTCTTTTTTACTGAGGGCTGATTCATAGATGAAGGCTTATCAAGATGCCATCACGGACTGTCTGAAAGTCGAAAGTAAAAAGGAACAAAAACGTACAAAAACATATTGTATGACTTAAAAGTTTTCATGAAGCAAACCACTAGGCGGGATACCGGTACATTATCTATTAATTTGAGTAACGCAATGTTTCTGCTTAATTTCCTTAATTTTCTGTTTATATATATTTATTAATTTACCAAGACCTCCCGTATTTCAAAATAAGGAAAAAGTGCCAACACCGAATTATTATCCCAAATCTTGGATATTTTAAACAAATTTGGAGGTGTTATTTGTTTATTTATCCTGAAACACTACAATTTTAGAACAGTTAAAACGGTAATTAACTTGCAGTAAGTGGGAGAGAAAACAAATATTGTTGCTCCGCGGATGAATATTATACTTATTAGGAAATGAAACGCGTCACTGAGCCTTCAGTTGTAACCATGCCAGGATGATTTAGGCCTCTGAATCACCATACAGGAAGAGATTTAGGCCTCTGAATCACCATACACCATACGAAAAACACTACCATCTTGGATGCCAGGAGCTGAACTGGAAGCGTTTTTCGCGATCTTTTTATGAGCTTGATTCTTATTGGCCACACGATTTAATGAATAATTATGAGACACGTGACGGTATCGTAATGTGCATAGACCCAAGCTCATCACAGTTTCGCTCGCATGTTGTGTATATTTACATACGTCACGTTTGATTTTGTATTCATGAGCGAATATAACTATATATTACTCTTTCATTTTACCTTCATACCATTTACACATTTTTAAGGTAAAAATAAAGTTAAAAAATTGTGCAATGGGAACGGTACGAGACTTTTGCTTTTTAAAGCATTTACACGAAATAGTTCCTCACTGAATATTAGTCTTTGGTCCCATAAAGTTGAGATATTGTACCGGAACCTAGTTAGACCTTTCACTTCCAGGGATTCTGATGACTTACTACGTATTCTAATATTGATGACTACCCCATGGAGCGCAAACATTGGCGCCCAGTAGTTCAATACAAACATTATTTCTTCTGCGGTGTTCCATTACCTCCCATAAATCGCCTTTTATCTGATTTGACCTTAAACTGACCTCTTCTACCTCATATTTATATTTATCAAGTCAGTATTCGCAAGCATCAACAATGGCAATTCTGCAATAGAGACTTGATTTATGTGTGTCGACACTATCATAAAGGGATTGTTTTACAAAAAATTATAATAATTTTATATTCCCGCATCAGTCGGTAAATAAAAAATATTAATCTCAAATTAATTGAGGTTGGAGCGCTCGAGCACCTGGAAATTTCGTAAAATGTTTTATCGGAACATCAATCATTTCGTTTTAGAAAAGAAAGCAAATACTTTGAAATGAGATATTTTCATGAAGTAATAGGCAAAAGCTTTTACTGTAAAACCATTATTTTCATTGTTTTTTAAAAGGAAATTTGTAATTTTAAAGCAAGTAACATCCTGTCCTAAAGTAAAATATGTTCCGATGAAAAAAAATTGCCTGTGACGGGTTCGAAGTTATCAGGGGGCAATCGACATTTGGCCGGTAAGGAGGCGTGAATGAGCTACCCTCAGCTGCCCCAGTAATTCAACCCGTTTAAAAATACCAACAAAAATATTCAGCACAACGAAGTCTACTGAGTTATAACAAATGAGTACGTTGTGTTTAATTAATTTCCCCACTTGTTTTATATTCGAGAGCTGTGTGCAGTGACGTGTCAATAGAAAATTATAAAAAGGGAAATACAACAATGGTAATTAAACGATTATCAAATTATTATCTGAAAGCTTAGTTGGTGTAAGGTTGGTATACACATATCAATCATCCTGTGTTTTCATTTAAAATATATTTAAAAAAATATGGTTTTATGTCAATTTACAAAAAGTTGTCATCCGTCAACGTTTTATAAAACAAAATCATACAAAAATAGTTTGTAGTCGTTTCCTCAAAACATTTTTGTGATATATTTTCTGATAATGAGTCTAAAGGGTTGAAATGTATGTACGCTACCAAATATCAATGTTTTACCTTCACTTTATTAAAATGGATTCATCCTTTTCAGTCAACGTTTTTTCACAGTCATTTATTATATCAAGTCATATATGTATAGATTTAATCAACGCAGTTTATTTAAAAAAATAAATAAATAAATAAACAGACAGAAGAGCACGCTTTTAGTAAGTACCGTACATTTACAGTTTCTGAATAATAGGGATTTTTTTACGGTTTATGAATGTTTTTCTAAAAATAGAGCACTTGATATTTCGTATCATAATTGTTTTACGAAATATACTTCCATCTGATAAAAATGTTTAATTTATACAATGCCTTTAACTGACATATGTTTCCGTTTTCATTAACTACCGTACGTCAAATACGATAAATAAATAAACCTCATCTGACTTCTGTGCTGTGTGATCTTGCAACAGTGAGTAAATCTGTCAAGGAATAATTTATAGTCTTCATTCAAGTGGAACTTATGGACCCAAGACTCCGCCATAAAATTGATCAATAATTGAAGCATGAAACAGACGTCTGATTTCATCAAATTAGTGTGGATAGTTTATTGTAAACCACGCATAGTGAGATGTATAGGACGTAGGGCGTATGAACACCAAAGAGTTACCAGTATGTGCTGCGGCTGTACGTGCAGCAGTGTGTATGTAATACTTGATGATCTCTCAGTGTATATGCTGAACGCAATACGATCGCGTCACCTGCGGGAATGCCATAATATCGTTCTATCGTCCAGCCAAAGGCAAGTGGATTTATGCTAGGTCAGTGGATCACGGACACGTGTGATATTAATGATGAGGCGAGTGTGGTATTAACTTGCTATTATGCAGAAGCTTAACCAAAAAGATGTAAGCTATGTTTCTGTACCTTCTGGAACACCGGCGGCGACATCTAGATTGTCACGGGGAGAAAAAGCATTTCAGACGGGCAAAACACCAGATCAACACCAGATACTTCAGCGGTCTCTTTTTCCAGTTGATGGTGGCACCGCGGCAGGGGACGATATGTCATCGGCTAAGAAGACGCGGGAATTTCGTCAGATACGAAAGTGCAAGAGTGCTGCTACATTTACCATTGACGGATTCAGTTACACCATAGGTCAGTGGTTTTATGCATATTGCATGTGTTTATATTTTACGATTATTCTGTTTGACGTCAAGGCACATTTCACGGTAACAGATCAATATTTTTCCTGCCCATAGAAAAACGCGAATATAAATAGAAACTACCACACTCTTTGGGCAATGGAGAACTATAGCGTACGTAATTCATCACCCACAACTAGATACTGGCATCATGTCATCAGCCATGGCGTTCTTAGCTATCATGATCAATCATACAGTAGTCGGGCCAATCAACTATGCTGTCATAAATACATGGAATTATCAATTTACCTTAGGCGACCATTGTTAAATTCACCGAGCTTAAATATGGAAAAGATTACAATGAAATGGGTTGCTCTTGTTTGTCCGAAACCTTAAATCAAATCAAAAAGTGCAAACCAAAGAGGATATATGTTTTGGCTCTCCATAACCACTTCCGAGTCAGTATTACAACATAATCGAGATGCCTGGGTTATTTCCAAATGGCAATGGTGGCGTCTTTTGATAATTTGTTAATCTTTGTTGTCTCAGTGTTGACACATTCTTTGATGTATTTACTGAAACATATTAGTTTTAATGCTACAGTTTAAATGGTTTGTGGCTGAAACAAAACCGTAGAAACATGTCAACTTCCTTCACAATATCTTGTGAGATCTTTTTGCCTTATAACTTAACCAGTGACCTTCGATCTCGATCATCACATCACCGACTCCCAGCCTCGATCCGATTTCTCAGACTATAGAAGTTCACTTTGAAAAAATGTTTAGGTACAACTCGCAAAATAGAAGCCTTCTACCTTCTGTGTATGCATCTGTTCGACTAGGTGGTTTGATTATTATGCATATCACGAATCTGTCATTGGTGTATATCATTAACATAGATACTATATCATTCAAATTAATATAAGACTGACAACCAAAGTGTCTGTCGGAATACTAATGTGAAAACTAATCTAACCACACGACTGTGGTTGTTTTTTTAGTAGATCAACAGTAAGAGAATATGCACGCGATGTGTATTTTTCTTCTATTTGCCATGACCCTTAAAAGTTCAAAGTGGGATATATAATTGAAGCGTTACTTACATCCATGTCATGAATACGTGCTTATTATGCCTAGCTTTACCGAAAGAGTGGTATGAGACCTATTGCTTCTTTTGTCGATAAACATTTAGAAAACATATGCCTCCTTATTTCCGTGAAGCAGTCAAAACATGAACACTTTTCTTATTGATCCAGAAAGGTTGTGATTTGTCGTTTTCCCGAAGCGGTGAGAACCCAATCCTATTTCTTCGATATCTTGAATCATTTAAAATAAAGAGATCTGATTGTAACATTATGAACATAGGCATGTTTGTTCGTATTGTTCTCATACAGTGAGAACGTTCTTTCTTCCTTGCTCTCAAACACAAAAAACGTAAAATTTTCATCTTCTTTTCCCTGAAACATATTTTACATTGACACATTTTCCTTTTCTTCATCCCCAATATTTCAAATTCAGTAATTCCTGAAATGTGCTATATGGTGTTGAATTTATTTAGTTAGTAGAATGTAATAATTTATTGCATGATTCGAGTGACTTGATCGCCCCTTCCTCGCTTGTTTTTCCTTCTAACAAAAGCAGTCCTGTAGGCCTATATGATAAGACTCACTGCATGCGCAGCATTTATTATTCTAACCATACAAAATATTGGAGTACCGTTCTTTGTTATCCCGAGCGTTCCTAAGGCTCCTATAAATGTGTCGTGGATCTTAAAAAGCTTTCCATTAAACCTGGTCAGAAGAATCAAGTTGGACAACCTAAATGCGTGTCGTCAGCTGTCAAAGAACTGCCAGTATCCGTCCAACCTGGCATTATTATTATTAATCAGAGTATAACTGCGAAATGGTGGACTGTCTTATAAAGTGGATCGGTACACTCACCTCCGATTACTCGATTTGTATTGATTTTGTTTCGCCAGTAAAGTATTAACAAGCTTTTCGCTCTGACAAAATTTATTTTGATTGACAATATTACTGGTGAGGCTATATCGAAGTCTATTATCCATATATAAAAATATAAGGAAGAGAGGGGCCAAAAGAGATTGTTTTCCCCTTTCACGGTCACTCAGTGTGACCCTCATTCGCAACCCTGGATCTGCCCCTGTTCAGGGATACACTTCTCGGTCATTGCCTAAGAAATTATACCGTTTCAAGGCTATATGTACCTTTTATTTCGCTTTTAATCAGGCAGCAAGGATATGTTTGGTCATTTTGTTTTAATTTCCATTATCTGGTTTATGTCCTCAGTGCCATGTATATCTAACTCGCATATCAAACACGATAAACAATTTAACATCGAATAACAATTATGTTAATATTTTATATAATCAGTATGTTTATATAGCCTAAATCAGATTAAAATATTAACCCATTATTCTATATTTTCCAAGTTAAAGAAGTCACATGATCGTTGCTGCTGTTTTTCTTGTTGACAAAAAAATCCAGTTAAACAAAATGTATCTTTAAGTCGTCATAAAAAGGATCATGCACAAAGTTATGTGGGTATTACAGTGGTTTAACCATAGAGCAATAATTAACATAATGAGACTATACCCAGTTTTACCCTTACACCATTTCATCTTTTTATAGGCACCAGTGTGGTTTGGTTACAACCCCATGCAGACTGGTGTTTTTTAACCGTAGGCATACACGAAATCTTATATCTTTCAAGATAAAGTTACACTGCTAATAGCATTGTACTACTCAAACGTAATGTATAGCTTTACTAATGACAGTCGACGGTAGTCGCGTGTGCTTGGAATCTCATCTCCACACGCTGATTTGATTGAGAAACTCAAATTGAATGTGTCCTCCAAACTGTGCGTTAATGCGACACAATCCATAGGTCTGTGAGTAAGGGCCATGAAGCAACTTTGATTCTATTGGTCTTGAATTTTCTCTGACAGTGGTTACGAGTCAGATTCTTGCTTTTCGAAGGATTACAACTATGTCATCGCGGATAAATTGTTGCTTTGGTTAATAAATGGAAACCTCCCTTAAATTAATTTGTATCATTCATTGATTTTCCGAGTTGAATTGCCAAGTGTGGAATTTTGTGAAATTGTACTAAAATAAGCTCAGACCCTAAAGTGGTAGGAGCATACCTATATATCTCTTTCCTTTATATCAATAATGAAACTGCAGCCTCGCAGTCCGTAGATATTCGTTAATATTACAGCGATATTTTATTTTAATGAAGGTACTTTAATGAAGTATACGCCTTGCTTCTTGTCAACAAATCCCAAAATTCGCTTTTATAATTAAAATCATGGCCTTGAATGACTGTAATGGATCTGGGAGCATGTTAAAATCCGATGGATGTGAATATTTGATGTTTGCTTCATATGCGCAGGTAATAATAATAATAATAATAATAATAATAATAATAATAAGGCGCTTGATATAGCGCCCAATACAAATGAAGGCCTCTGGGCGCTTTACATATACATGTAAATGTATAAAACTACCAAATATAATTAAATTACCATTCCATATTGTAAATTTACATAGCTAAAAATACACACGAAAAAAAATCTAAAAAATCCATAAAATATACATTAAAAGAGTGGCCGGCACTCATAAGTCTTAAAAGTAAACTATAAAAACAATTATACAAGCATAGAGCATACAACAAATTGCTAAAAACCGCAGGGAAAACCCCGGTAAAGTTCATTATAAGAACACATCAAAAAAAAAAAAATCTATAAACAAAAATAAAATAAAAATACGGATGACCCAACACAAAAGAATGTAAAACCATTTTGAATTTTGAATGTATAACCATATTGAATGTATAACCATTTTGAAGGTAGGCAAAATACACGAAACATACCGGTAGTCTATAGTGTTTCCTTAGTTACTTTAGTGAAACGTGAAATATTAATATTTCAATCTCACGTACGGATATATTATAAATGTGCACGTCATATTTAACCAAAGTGGGAATACGTGTAGCTGCAGTAAATAACATTCATCTAATCCAAATGTGAAGAGATGGGAATAATTTTACCTTCAAGATTATTATTCGCTGATAAAGGTGATTATTATACAAAATCTCTTGAGGGCGCTGTTTTAGATGCAGACCTCTTGAAAAATTGTTTTGTTTTCTTTAATTGATTTCGTTTTGATTTCGTCATTTTAATTCCTTATTAAAAAAAAAGTGCTGTGTTGTATTGTTAACTGTTCCTGGATGTCTGCTCCCTATTTTGATGGAACTGTGGTGCTTTTTATAAACTTAATGTTGCTGAATAATTGGCCTCAGTCTTTGCGGAGTTTGATAATTATCAAGTAGTTATCAAAAATAGAAAGCATAAGAGAGGAGGTGGAGTGGCGTGTTATATTGCCAATGGAATTACTTTTGAAACCCTTTCTGATCATACCTGCTGCAATTTTGAATGTATATGGATCAAAGTAACTTTTCCTAAACCAGGCAAACTTGGTGCGTTTCTTTACATTGGTGCAATGTATTATCCTCCATCAGCTCCTATAGCTGATGAGATCACTGAACATATTTTACACTCGATGGGTGACTTCAACGACCTGGATACATCTGGTGAACTGCGGCTTCACTCAAATCATCAACTTCACTCAAATCATATGAGGTTGCTTGGTGTCATTCAGAATGACTTGAAGTGGGACCTTAACACCAATGATATTGTGTCTAAAGCCTCTCGAATGCTGTTCTCTTTATGTATTCTAAAAAAGGCAAAAGTTGCCATTGATGATCTCATAACTGTATATTTATCATACGTACGACCTACTATTGAGTATGCTACCAAACAATGTAATTCTATAGAAAGAGTTCAGAAAAGGACACTTAGAATTATTCTACATGATGATTATGGTTATTATACACTGAGACATATACACTTAGGGATAATCTTCAATCAAAATTAATACGAAAAATATGAATGCATTTTCACTATTGTTCTCGTTTACGACACAGTGAATTAGCTATATAGGCTTATAATAAATAATAGTTGGTTTATGTTTATCTTGGTTCACATAAAGTAAGTAGACCTATACTCATAAAAAACGCTTCGCCCATTATTACCAATGTAAGATTTTCATATTGATTTGCCAATTCCAATTGTTACGAGGGAATAACCTAAGGTGTTAAAATTAAACTAACGGTGTCAATTTATTCTTCTATGGTGTTCATATTGTGCAAGTTGCCCAATATAAATATTTACCCAATGAACACCATTGGTACAATTTGTAGTAAACAAAAACACACAAATTTAATATTTTTCAATTTACGTTTACACAAATCTACATAGGTTTTAAAGTCTGAAAAATGTTATAAATTTACTCAAACTATTTACGATAAACTATAAATTATAAGGAAGAAACATTTCAGTTGTCAAAAATATACATTTCCGTGATGTGTATACAGTTCGTCCTAATACCTGTCCTTTGGGTGTTTTTTCTGATATAAGGATTGATTATTTCACGGTCAGATGATGTGTGTCAAGTCTAGTCATTAATAAAATCAAATAAATCTCGATGCAGTTTAGCTTTTGTTAATTTTAATTTTACTTGTGGTCCATTTGAAGTCTATTCATGTACTTATTCATGTCATATATCGACTTGAGTGCATTTATAGCCGGATAATTTAGTGGAACCAATAGATCTCTCAGGAGTAATGCATGTCATAATCAAGTATTTGTGGCTGGGGTTTTTATCTGTCATAACTGTCAACCTTTTAAGCGCGAAGTAGTCAAGCTATTATGTGACGTGGGACGGGGTATTAGGTAAGAAGATCGTTGCATAGAAATATTCTCAGGTATGTTCTTCTTTTCTTTTTTAATTGATTTACCTCATTTTTAGACAACGAAAATGACGTCAAAGCCTTCATTCACGATGCTACACATAAATGTCGTGCGTCATATACTTTGTAGGTCCTTCAAAGCATCTAGCCTGGATGAACAAGTTCGACTACTCGAAACATGGACAAGATTTTGTATTTCCTGTGAATTTGTTAAACCACCATGAAATATAGTTTCGGAAAATAAAACCATAACAATGTTAAGTGCATAGGTAGGCAGATGGACCCAACATTTCTGAGCGTCTGGATACACCACTAGGAGCAAAGGGTTAGAGCTGGTATTTGGATTAGAGTATGGACTAGTTTATGGTTACGGTACGCAGTAGAATTGGTTTAGAGGGGGAAGACACTTGGTAATGTGTAGTCGGTTTCGTATCCTTGATTTGGGGGTTATCCGCGATTGGGGTATATCCGCGATTGGGGTATTCCTGATATGCTTATATGCCTATTAAAAACCAACGATAAATGAAAAATATTTGTCACCTTCAATTATAGCTGAAAATAATCCACTGTATTAAAATGTGTTTCATTTATCAATAATATAATGTTTCTACTCGTCGCTGGAAGAAATTAATGCGCCACTCAGTCTTGCAGTACATATTAATTTAATTAATGTAGTCGTGATTAAACATCACTCGGTGTGTGTTGGTCACGTCTTCAAGAGGAACTGATGTAGGCCAAATACCTACCAGAAAGTCGATATTTTGTCTCTTAACAATCGAAATCTGGTTCCAGTCACCTTAAAACCTCATACACAGAAGATATCAACATTATTAATTCTTCAGCTATTTATAATCAATATCAGTTTCATTAATTACAATACAGTTCTGAATAAAGTGCAGCTCTGAATATTGCACCCACTTTTAACCCTGTCTGCATTGAACAAAGTAAAATTTAATAAAACCGCCGGCATTACGTCTCGGCATGAGTGTTGGCAAAAACCATGCTTCTGCTGCTAACGGTGAGACCTTTGGCAGTCCTTGATCTATAGACAAATGAAACACAGCAGGGAACCACATCAAGAAAAACACTGCGATATATGTCGAATATGTTTGTATGACCGTCTACCCTTCTTCATCGTCTCCGAATTCGGGCACTCATTCTAGACAAAGCGGCATGCGTTTTTCAAAATCACATTGTGCATAAAAGGCTCGTGGTCAAAACATTGAAAAATATTTTATACTAGGATCAGTTCTTTGAATTTAATTTGCACAATGACACTGATCGTGGTGCTTATATATATATATTTCATTCATCAGTGATGTTGTGTGTGCCTCATATTATTCAATAATACTTGCGTCTTGTCAATAAAAGACAAGGTAAGAGGAATAAAAAGCACGTCGTGTTATAAAAGGTAGCCGGTGGCCATTGTTCAACGCGGCATGACTTGAAGTTTTCAGCAGTGCGTCACATTAATTTGATATCAAAGGGGACCCCCTTAACAGCAGACGACATGTTTTAATGGATTGAGAAAAGTCTCAATGTCAGCTGGCTGCGTGTGAGAGCCAAACCTAAAACCTGTTTTTGTGATAACATAACAAAGAGGTGACTCTATACAGGTCTTTCATACTTAGATCCAGGGGGATACCGTCTACATGGAGGACATGGAGAACAATGCAAAATTGATTACAATTGCATGTAGTACGGTCTCAGTGCGTCGAGTTCTGCAAATGGCTATTATTCGAATCCTTCTTGGCAGCTCGCACCAATTCCCCGTACAGGGTTGCCCTCCCCCCCCCTTTTTTTTTTTTTTTTTTACAAAGCTGCACATTATATAGCCCTCTGGCGGTGAAAATACATCCAATGTGTTGAGAGGGGCTCATTGTCGACTGGTCCCATGCCTTATTCACGAGCCTCAAAGCGTGACGTTAGATCTTCAGGCTAGGCTTCACGGCAGTCCGTTGTTGTATATGTGCGTGCTCACCAAAAATGTGGGCCGCGCTAGCATTTCAAATTGACGCATGCGTAGTGGTTTCCCCGTTTTCGGGGGAGATTCTACGAAGTTCCCAAGACTGTGTTTGATAGCGGTTCGTGATTGTAGCGTTCGTGTAGCGCCGTGGGATCGTGTATCATAAACAAACAAACACAGTTTTGAACCAAGACTATGTGTCAAGCGAGTATTGCGTGTACATTTTATTAAGGGAATACAAGTTTTTCTTTACCAAGTTTGTCATGACCGTTTTTGCCCGTATCGATTTCGCTTTCAAAATGTAAACAAAAAATGTGTATTTTGTTGCAATGGGCAAATTCACAATTTGGAGACACACGAAACACTTTCAAAGTACGTGTACATGTCGCGCTTCGCCCAAAAAGGCTGGCGAACAGCTGACACATAATGCGCTGCTCATCTCTGCTCTACCATCCGTTAATCATGTTCGTAATTCGTTACGTAATATAATACGTGTGTGTATAGGTAGTACATTGTTTTAGCTACTACTGGTTCCAAAGCTGGCATACCGTTATGTGTAATTTAACCTAAATGCCTTGATTTTAAAGTGCAAAACCGAATCAAGCTTGTTAACAAAATACATAATAGCATAGTTGATCGTAGTAACCTGTTATGGAAGGTACAGCATTGGTATTTGATAACTTACCCCAAGTACTCAAGGAATATATCATAAAACTGAACAAATTTCATTACAAGTAAAGATTGTTTGCGTTGACACCATGTGAAATTCTCACTTTAAGTAGTAATTAGTTCTGAAAAGAACTGGTGGTTACAACAATATGCCGTCACAAATGGTTACAACAAAAATGCCGTCACAAATGGTTACAACAATATGCCGTCACTGTTTCGTTGAAAAAACAACGAAACGGTGTAACATGTTTTTTATGGTTTTATGTTTCACAAAAAATTGCCGCGCGGAAAGCAACCTTTATATAAATTCGACTCAACAAAACTCAACAGTGTCTTTTTCTCTCAGATGAAAGTAATTTCTCAGGATGATGGATACTTTTAGCAACTTTACACCAAGTATATACTTTGAGATCATTATTTGTTAATTTGATAATCTGGTTATGATTTTATCTTCCTTTTTGCAGTAAGGAACATCCCACGTGTTGTATACAAAACTTCTGCTAATCCCCTTATGTAGTCACAATCTGAGCAGCAACTTCCAAATACATTAGTCATAGCAAACATCTCAGTCCACTAGACAACGGATCGAGCTTGACCAGTCGCGCATAGTGAGCAGTAATTCAAGTAGGGTCAATTGGCTAAATACGACGATTTCGAGCACATTGTTTTTATCTGACGACTAGGTGCTTTTGCTTAAAGCACTATTTTTTTAATATTTTTAATTAAACAAGTTTGGCATCTAAATTCCCCCAATTGAACACACATAGGCATCATCATCAATGCAATAACTCACTTTTACAGGATTTGCATAATTGTGTTAATGAACAAGACAATTGCTCTTTCTATTAATTGTCCATACGGTATACCATATAATTATGTATAATAAATCATCCGGTATAATCCAGGGATCATAAAACGTACAAATTACATAAACGACATGCATTTCATATTGAGCAATTTGTTTTCGCAAATGCGATTTTTAAGTGGCGTTTTAAAAAGTTGGTGAGCAACATAAAATAAAATGTGTGGTCTAAGATGCTCATATCAATTTAACTGTCGCTCCTTACACGAATTCATCCAGGTATTACTTGTATACCAGTACATTAATTGAGCTCTTACATTACGATTGATGTCTACATCTGCTTTGTGCAACTCGGCGCTGGGACGATCGTATTATTAACTGAACAATATTCTGTAAGTCTCGGAATTAAGTAAAGATCAATTTAAGCTGCACATGTCTGATAGGCATGGCAACAACATGAACCTATACCGTTTCACCAACCCTGGATTTATCCGCGCTGATTGACTTTGGCGCCAAATTACAACCTCGCCAATTGATTTATTTGTCTTAACAAAATACATGCAATATTTACTTTTCTCGCACCAAATAGCCCAGAATCCACGTGAAATTAATAATAGCGCGAACAGGAATTGTTGTATGCACATACATCACCGGATTTGTTAAGCCTTTGCTCTTTCAGGATTAACATTCTTAATAATATTCTGCAGATCTGACCCCAAACCGGAACAAAGTGCCTCTCCCAGAATCTGGGTCAAGTTATATGACCCTAAATTGAGTCAGGAAGGATCGGTCAAAGAACCGGACCTCGGGTAAACTTTGTCCCAAATCCTGGATCCTTATTTTTTCTATATTTTAGACGTACGTTGGTCGGTCATCTGGCCCAAAATAACCACCCAGTGTGACCGTATACTACCCAAGGTCTTTATTATTATAATAAAATGGTAATCTGATATATATTCAATAAGTATAAAGGTAGCTACACTATGAAATAACCTAACCAAAATGTATTTATTTATTTATGTTTTGTGTTGGGGGGGGGGGGGGGGGAGTTGGAGGGTTCATAATTTATTTAAAACGAGTTATGTTGAAATAAAGGTTTCAATTCCTTAAAATGCATTTTATACAAACAAGCAGATTTCTTGCAAAACAGTTATTGTCGTGTGGTATTTTCCCATCTTCAAACCACAGCAGATTAGAAATTAGAAATTAAAGATTAGAAATTACAAACAAAACGTTGATGCATGTACAGAATGTACGAAAACAATAAGACGGCCTGCTTATAATCATACATGAAGCCTACACGAAGTACAAATCAACGCATTTTGGTTCCTACAGTGATAATGGAAATCACTTTCGTGCCCTATACAACCTTTCCTGATTCGTCTTTGTATATCACTCCATGCATCAGTCAGTGAGGTCCCTGACCGAAGTCCCTGGTCAATCATTCTGTTATGAATGCAAGAATATTTACTGGGTTATTAATCACATAATAAACACACAGGCCTATATGTATAGGGGCCGAGTTGGTGGTCGCATCCAGTGGGTGGAGATGTTGGGCGGGACTATCCAAGCTGATCTTTTTTCATTGGCCGTTGACTTAGATGACCGACTGATGTTCGTTTAAAACGTAGGATCAAAACCGAATCTTGCTCCTTGGAACTCTTTTACTGGGTAAATTTGTACTGTGTATTCTATTTCTATTTCACACAGGCTATTGAAGGCATGCATTATTATTATAAGGGATCCTCTAGTTCAAAGCTACCATATATAGTGCGTACGTAATTGGGAAAAGTCTAAACCAAGCATTGTCGGAAACCAAATAAGCTCGTATCGGCCTAAGGCATAAGAAAGAGGGAACTTATTTTATCCTTAATGGCACTTTGGGGAATTTAATATAGGCTACTTATAGAAGCAAGAGGTGAAGGGATGAAAATTGTACTGATGCGTAAATAATGGGCCAAACGCCGCTTCGTCTTGGCCTGTTGCTAAAACTGCTCGGAGGAACACTCGTTCCAAGACTGTTCATTGCCATGTTTGCGTAGCTAAGATGCAGAGTTCTATTGCGAGCCCATGGGGTAACTTAGACGGTCACGGAGCAGGTCAACAGCGATAGAATCGGGCTAACTTCATCAAGTCGTTGCTCTTTAATTTAATAAACTTTCTGTTTGTCCCCACTTGACTTCGAATGTTGTGCAAAAAGACATGCCCTGGAACGATATAATGTAGTGGTTATTTCCACTGCGTTTACGGTTTTTGGCAAACAACTAGCCAATAATATGTTTAACGCTAGTCGGTTGTATTAACATAGAATGAAGAATGATGTTTTGCTAGCAGGGAGCACAATTGAAACTACATTCACGAATGAAAATAAGAAACGCTTACAGCTTAAAACTAATAAAAACAACCCTTTTATAGTTCACTCCCTCAAAACCCTATGAAAAACGAATGGTTTTGAGAATAGGAGGGTTAAATTTGTTTATGGTCTCTCACCTTTTTCTAACAGACAGTCTAATCCATGCAAAAAAAACAATTTAGTCATGAGACAACACTTACTGTCATGTCACAACTGGGTCAAATCAAAAGAGAATATTCACAGAGAAATATCCAGAAGATATTAATGATGGATATGCTATCATTACCAGAACTAATGTGGTGGTATGTCATGTTTTAGTTACGATTGCTTACGATTGTTTATTTGTATGTAATTGTCGCGTCATTCTCTTTGAGGCATTCTTCATTTGAGCAACAAAAAATCAATCATTATTTTCCACCAGTCATAATTATTGATATAGGCTAGGCCTAACTTTGAAATCACAATTATGATTCGATACCAAAACATGTTTCAAATGTTAATTAAACACACACTCCCTGTCTCTCTTATAATTAATTAAAAGCTTTCCATATTGGTGTAAGTTGTCGTCATGATGATGGCACAGTTGACTAGAGATGGATCATATACCCAATTGAGTGATATCGCAAAAGAGGAAACTGCGAGTGATACCGAACGGTACGTATGTACAACCGGGTCACGTTCTCGTGATGCTATCTTCCTTGGTAACAGATAACATCTATAGGAGCTTCATTTCCGTACCGTACAGGCGGTATCGTCATGCTCATGCAATGTCAGACTGATGGTATGGTGATTTCTAATACAACCTGACATGTGAAATGCATTGTCGGCATATGTGTTGTACAGAAAAGTGTAATTAGGTAACTGGGTTTTATTTAATTTGTATTGATAGGTTTGAGAGTGGGTAACTGGTGAATATATGATTCTGCTTGGCCTTGAAGGCATGATGTGGAAAACATAAAGCACTTAATAATAATGTAAAATTTAGCTTTTACGTGCACGCCTGCTTAAAATGAAGGGGTGTGTGGACTTGTTTGATCTGCTATATTAAACTAATAAATGGTTTATAAAGTGCATTTCTCAATAGTTTTTACATAGCTTATACTGACAAGTATCTTCTCATGTGCATCATCTATGATGACAGAGAAGTGCATAAAACCCATTGTTAAAATACTGCTTGGCACGGTTATTTGTGTTAGATCGTAATGGTCAGTGTCCTATTACATGTAATCTGCGGGTAACTCTATATGCTTTCAGCGGCGTAGCCGCCAGGACTTTTTCAGTGGGGGGCACAGAGGGGGCATTGCTTTTCAGTGGGGGGCCCAGGGGTATGGGTTTTTTCCCTTTTCTTTTTCTTTTCTGTTTTTTGGGGCACTATGAGGATTTTTCGTGGGGGGGGGGACACCTGGGGGGGGGCACCTGGGGGGGGGGGGCACGTGCCCGCCAGGCCCCCCCGTGGCTACGCCGCTGTATGCTTTCATGGTGCAAATTTGTAAAATGAAGGGAAATAATGGTTTCGAATTATCACAGGTCATGCATGTGAAAGTAAGACCTTCACTTAATCAGAATAGTTGAATCAAATTATTATACAGATGTGTACCAAATTGTCACTTCAAGTCACTAGTTATATGCATTGTAGTTTCACGATAAAGTCACTGTTTCGACTACCCCCGATACATAACCTACAACTTTGTTCTCAAACACGACTGTCTTGTCGTTAGGCCAAAAAAGTATCCAGTTTGTGGTCATCGGTCGGCTTCAAAATCGGTGCGGTGACGTGCTTTTTTTGTGTGTGTGTGTGTTTTTTTCCAATGGGGAAATACGTGATACATGTATACGCGGCGACCAAATTTCCCATATACAAAGTAAGGTAGCTAAGAGAGGCCTCACAAATCGGGCAAACGTTCATACCCCTATTAGAAAAAGTCGGTATAACACAGCACGGCAGAATTCCAATCGATCCAGCAATTTTGGCTGTAATTGGACATAAAATAAATAAATAAAAATGCCGACGCGCGGGTCTGAGGCGACGCGCGCAGAGATCAGAAACCACAGACTTGTTTTTGACCTTGGTCCTTGAAACAAAACAACGCACTTTGCCTGAATCTGAGTAATTTGAAATTCAGCACGCCGGCGAAACCATCTTTATTTGCTTTCTAAATAGTTGTTGGTGGTAAGTTACTCATTATCAAAATGTTCAGTGGCACATCTCTCTGTACGAGCGCCGACGCAGCCAAACTGGTCCATAGAAATAGAACAGTAGCCGTATATTTCGCCTTCATTAAACCATGACAATTTTCGAGTCTTTAAAAGCCAGGATGTAGAAGGCTCGTTTTGGTGTGTACACAACACTTCAGGAATGTTATTTCTCTTAATGGTTCCGCGATGGATTGCAGTGTAATTGATCCACATATGAATGAGATACAGATTTCTTTTGTGTCTTTGCGACAATTTTGAAAAAAACCCTGTGTCTATGAGATAGCTCTTGGCGCTTTTCTGCTATACGTCGGCGACTTGTTGAATGTTTTTGAAAAACCTTTTATGGTATACTGTTTTGTTTGATAAATGAGGCCTGTCTGTGCTTCCCCTTGAAGCGCAATGATGAGGTTCATCATTTCCCACATGCACGGTGTTATGGTAAAGTTAATACAAGCTCGAGGAGTTTATTGTTTCTGTTTTACAGTCTCCTTATGTTATGTAGCCTATGTGCAGTTGTGCATGGTTCATTTGAGAATTTACCACATGGAGTTGGTGGAGTTAACCACCTAGGCCTATATGATTCAGTAGAGTTTTGAATTAAATGTTACACCTCTTTCCTCTGCATGAACATTTATAGGATGGGAGTTCTAAAGCTACAAAACAAATAATTGACTTAATGCTACTCGATTCGAAAACAAAACTATGCAGACCCAGTATGCATGACCGTCCCTCTTAAACGCAGATACAATCTATGTGCACAATATAAAAGTAAGTCGATGTGATTTATTACGGAACTGCAAATATTGATGCCGTAATTGTGACTTCCTTTTGTTTGCCAAACCAATGAATTCGTTCGTCATCAACTTGCACCAACTCGACACATCAATGACTTAAGTAAATACGATAGGAAATGCCGGAACATACAGATCGAAAACAACCGACAGTTAAAGAACGAGAAAATATTTTAATAATAGGACTGTCCTGTGTTGAAAATTCCACAATACGGTGACACACGCTTATAATTATTGCAATAAATACGTTGCTGTAATTAATTTGTTATGAGGCATGCAGAGTAAATTACTTTTCATGCAGTAGTTATTGTATAGGCACTAATAGTTATATCGTAATTCATCATAATTACATGTAAATAATGGCATGTATATAGTAGGCCTATCCCGTCAATGTATGCCATTCTCTTTCTCCAATAAGAATGTTTGTAAGATTGTGCTTCTGTAAGAATAAACCTAATTTGATAACCTTAGACATAAGGACAGTCTATTAAGGTCATCTGCACTTATGAAAATTGGGTCAATTGAACATTTCATAAATTCAATTTAACAAATGCCGTATAGTGATATGCAAAACAATAGTATGGATCTGTCCGAACACTGGGGGCGCTATCCTGTTATTATGTTTATATATACTTAATTATGTGGAAATTTTCTTTGCATTTGGTTTCTTCTGATGCTCATTATGTTATCAGGGGTTGCTCTTAACTTTTCTTTTCACTAGTCGGCCGGTCCATAAAGTTTGACTTTTAGCTATTCCGCATGTATTTTCTCTAGTCCACGTGTTTTTAATTACTTTTTATAAGGTTCCGGAATTGTACGTATTTTTGATGTAGGACGAAGACAGTCAGAGAATTTTCATGTCGATAATTCCTTGTTTATGAGTGAATATTTCCTTAATTTCACGATGGTAGCATATTTGAAAATAATGAAATGATGGCCCAGGAGAATAACAAATAATGTGTAAATATCAAATAAAAAGAAATAAGATTCCTGCAGTCTTTGTCATTTTTACAAGCCCGCCGGACTTTAGTCCACCGCCGTTTTAACTGGCATTTGTCCAGCTAGCGGACCACCGGTAAATTCAAACACTGGTGTTATGCTATTTTCGGTTAGCCCTACATACAAACCCAAGGACATTTCATATTGTCGCCCCTCTTTAAATTATCTAATAAAACATTCATTTCATGCAGATTGACTGAAGGTTTTGTGTCATTAGAGTAATCGTTGATCTGTAATTGCTGTAAAGATACCGTGCTTTAGATTTGGCCATCAAACATTTGATTAAATCTTGCTCAGTGTAATTACACAAAGCCATGGCAATGAATAGAGGAAATGCATTCGATTGACGTCTCTCCTTTTGTTTGAATAATTCTTCTACTCCAACATTTCACCGAACAATTTTGTTTTTCATGAACTATGTTTTTATTCCATGTTTGTCTTCTCCTTGAATTATGCATCGCACTGTATGTACGCCTCTCTCTCTCTCTCTCTCTCTCTCTCTCTCTCTCTCTCTCTCTCTCTCTCTCTCTCTCTCTCTCTCTCTCTCTCTCTCTCTCTCTCTCTCTCTCTCTCCTAGGATGGCAACCTCCTTCAACTGCTATAGGTCAGTCAACGGCTGTTCTGTGTCTGATTCACAAGCATGCTTCTCCGTTTCTTCTTGAATCATACATAGCACTGTAGGCACGCATTTCACTCTCTCTTGACTCCATAAGGATGGCAACCTCCTTCCACTGATGCAGGTCAGGCAACGACTGTTCTGTGTCTGACTCACAAACAAACATGCGTATCCTGAATCATACATGCACTGTATTACAGTTTTTCTCAATTGTTTACACACAAAAAATGGAACTATGCACACAATTCTGAAAACTTGAAGCTCATGTAACAACAACAAGACTCCAGACTGCTAAACTCTAAGCACAATTCCATTGGTTGCACTCAAATAGCAATTCTAATTCACATTTTTGCAAAACTCTAAGCACAATTCCATGGTTTATACTCTTTTGCTAAAGTCTAAGCACAAATCGCATCATTTAGCACACTTTGTTCACCTGGAAAACACCGGCCTTCCAAATGCCACACGTACACCCTAATTACCAATTGGTCTCAATCACTTCTTACCTGTTCAAACTCAACTGGCAAAACACTTCAATCATGTGTCAGAGCATAAAAGAGGCCTCAGGTGACCTCTACAGTGTTGGGGGGGGGGGGGAATGGAGCAGCATGGAGAACAGAGATGAAGAGGAAGAGTGAGAGTAAGAGGAGGACGAGGAGGAGGAGGACGAAGAGGACGAGGAGGAAGAGGCGAGCCAATATTTCTAATGAAATCCGCATGCCAGGGGTGGATCCGCCACGCCAGGCGCTTTTTCCCCTGCTGCTTGGCCAGGGAGAACATCGCAGCCGATGTAGATGAGGTCCTCTGGCCTGATCAGGATCAGAGGCGGGATGCGGACTGATTTACAGTAGCCTACATGTAGATCTGTTTCACTGCATTTTCATATTGTATTTTTTGTAGGCCTACCAAAAACTTTTTTTGTTTGCAGTCAGTTCAGTCAGCTAAACATTTCACTGTAGTATATTACAGTAACAAATAAAGATTTGCTTTGTACCTTTTTGTATTTGTGCACTGATTTCATCATTACTGTACATCCCCAGAAAGACAGTCTAAACATTTTCTTACTGTAGTGTTTCTCATTTTACAATAGGTAAAATAGGTAACATTTGTGTATTCTCAGAACTCTAACAATGTTGCAGTATCAACTATACCCGAACAGTATTTAGATGGTAGTGTTTTAAATTTATCACACCAGTGTTTAATTGATGCTCTGTAAGAGATATTCATATGATAGCTGTGTGTATCGTTTTGGTGGAAAGAATCAGTTTTGAGAAGAGAGAACATGGTTTTGAGTGCAGTGTTTCATTTTGCAAGAGATTTGTGGAGTTTTGACAAAATGATTAACTCTTTTCAGTTTTGTGTTTAGAGTTTTGAGAAATTGAGCTATAGTTTCAGGAAACGTGTTTAAACGATTGGGAAAAACTGTAACTATGAACCATGCATCGCGTTGCATGATACTCTTACATAAGGATAGCAACCTCATCCTGCTACTAGCTGCATGTCAGTCGACGGCTGGTCTTTGTCTGATTAGCAAACAACCCTCTTTTTACGTTCACTTTGATAAAACGACGGCAAAAACAGCTGGAACACAAATGGAATATTTTTTATTTTTATTTTATTTTATTTATGTATTTTATTACATTTTACACTGGCAGTCAAATTACATCAATTAAATATAAAACCAAAACCCTAAAGAAAAAAAATACACAAAAATTCATTTTAAACAAAGCCAGTGAATTGGAATGAAACTGCTGTTTAAGTCCTGTATTTAAAGACTGGGAAATTTGTTAACCAGGATTGGTTGAGTTCGGCTTTTTAGAAGCCAAATTTACCTTCTACAAATTAATGGTAGATCCTGAGTACGAATTGTCTTCAGGGTCACATGGGGCTAGACCAGAATCCTGGTCAGAAATGTCTTTTTGTCTCATATTTCGAGTCATTAAGTCTGACCCGCTGACACTTGGTTATTTTGATCCTAAAATTGGTCTGTGACCCTTTTCGGTTCAAAACATACATGGATTTGTTTTAGAGCGGGTCAATTATGAGATTATTTGTATTTCCATTTAGTATTTTATGCTGTGCCTACATGTATACAGAGTGCTACTATTTAAAAGCACAAAGTAAACAATGCTAAACTGAGTACACATTGCTTAGCAACGTGAGTAATGGCAAAATAACATCATTTATTTATTGTTTTGGGGAGTTTCAGTCGAGATGGAAATATGGAAATAAAATACTGCAAAGATCTGTTCGTTTTGAATTTGAGCTGAGTTTTCAGCGCTCAATCATTTTGTTCCTACTTTATGTTAGCTTTTTGTGTTGTTTTGTAATGTGTCTCCAATGCAGTTTTCTTCAGATAACATTTCCTTGAGGCAAGTCGAAGCCATCTGCAAAGACCGAGCAGACAGCAGGTAACGTGACGCCCATTGTCGATGTTTCCATCCTCATGTTACCCTCTCATACAACCACCTTCACGCATCGACCACTTTGTCTCCTCGGTTACATTATTTTTTACTCATTTCGACTCTCCGATGGGCCTAGCGCCTTGCTTTTGATTGAGATCTGTGAAAATCCTTTTGGATTCTCTGTGTTTTCAACTGATAAGTGTGTTGTTGCTGTTAAGAATCTATTACCTTGTCGATAATCATGTCTTGCTGGGAGAAAGAAAGACAGAGTATCTTGCGGCGGTTGCATAGCAATCGTTCAAGGGGCTCCTGGCAATTCGAGCTATTTCAGTGCTTTTCTAATCATACAGTGTAGCCCCAAATCTATTGTCAAAATTGCCAATTATTTGTTTCCTTAAAGAAGGATAAACTTGTGGAAAATAAACGAAACACAAAGAAAGAAAAACAGCAGAGTGGGTGCGTGTAGATGACAGTCTCGCCATAAACTATATACGAGAATATAGGGACAGGCTTCTGAACCACTATACAGGTAGCTCCATGCACGTCGCTATATATAGGGCTAGATTCAGTGCTTAGGTACTTTGATGGTTCGTTGGCCATTTTGGTCTGTTACATATTCAGCGATTCGTGCAGTTTGTAGGTTAACACTGCCATATGAGTATCAGGCGTTCCAATGTTTCTTGTTTGTGATGTATATATTTTATAATGCATCTATGTAGTTAGCTGCAAGCATGAACTCTGTTGTCTTTTCGTCAGAGCATTGAGGCTTCAATCTCAAAGTGCGAGCCTTTTTAAGTTTTCTCTTTTCATAAGCGATCCCCGGACATCAATAAAGGAAATCCTCACCAGCGCCCGGAGCAGGCGCCTAATACACTTTCTTCGCCAATGCATTCATTTCGGTTGAATATCCACCCGATGATCTGTTATACTAGCCCACCATTAATGTTTGTATGTATTCAATTTTCAGTGCGATGTGAACCGCATGAATGTAATTCAAGGCCTCATTAACTTCAAGAATGAAGACGGTCGGAACCTAAAAGTTGAGCTTTGCTCATTTGATGCTTTGCACATAATTTGTTAGGTGTTGATGAATTTCCGTTTGATCTGATATTCAGACGCGTATTTTCCATTATTCAAACACCGTTTTTAATCATTGGCAAGATGAAAAAGCAGACGGTGATATTAACAGTGGTTTATCAAATAGGGCTTACTACCTCTATGGACCACACATCATTTGGAGATTGTGTATATGCATCTCCAGCGCTTGCCTTTGTTTGTCATATCATTAGTTTTAGAGCAGTTATCGAGGAAGTGATTCTACCTAGTTTTAGGGGAATTATCGCCTATGCACCTGTGCATCTATGCGTCCAGGGATAATTAATAAGAGAACAAGCAATCACGCTATCTCTAAATATAAACCAACAAGATTATGACAAGAAATGTTTGATAGCCAAGCTATTTTTTAAATATTTGTCTCTTTGGCTTACTTAACTTCACAAGTGGTGCGAAATAGAATGCAACATGCATCTGATACACTCGGCGCCCATGTGGCGTGCGTGTCCAATTTTCACCAGCGCGCCAAAATAAATCGATGGCGGGAAAACGATACAACTCTGGTACTCGGGCGAGAAAATTGATCATAAGCGCGCGCGGGAATTTGGACCAATAATAAGGCTGGGCAAGTCAGTGTTTCTATTCACGCCATGGCTTTATGGCCTCATGGGATATACTCTGGCTTCTTCAGCCGCCTATCAAAAGATTGTGGTTCTGTTCGTCTGCGGCTCTGTGATGCGAGGAAAGAAAAAGCCTTGAAAGAGAGTCCTCAATTTAGAGTTTTGGATTACTTGAGCATCTGGAGTTTGCTGGGGAAGGTGTGTTAGTTGTTTCATTCTGGTTGTTTTTTGGAAAGACATGAATGGCGCAGACCACTGACATTCAAGATTATCGGCTGAAGCTGATGCGAAGCTGCACTGTTCCAAACCCTGATGGTAAGCCAATTAGCCAGGCATTAGAATTGAAAGATTAAGTAGGCTGAATGTTTGAAAATGTCGCCTACAATCAAACAAGCTAGATTGGTTTAAATAACGGTTCGTGAGTTGCATTCGGCTAAGTTTGGTGCGCAGTCTAGCATACAGCCGGTTCTTAAATTGCCACTCAATTCAGATTCAGCTTGTCCCCATTTATTTGCAAAAAAAATATGCAACCAGCAGAGGAAGCATGGTGCCATAATGGAAGTGCTTAAGATGGTTTATACTTCAAGCGAGTGTTCTTACTATTAAAGTGACAATCCTTTATCAAGATCTCTTGATGGTATCCTTGAAGCGTTCAGTTCAACTACTCATCCTGCATCACCCATTTTATCAAGCAAGTACCATTTGCGATATATTATTGATGGAACCCAGACAATACAGATTCAAATAGATTTATTCACACTACATAAGTAGAAATTGTCTGTATACGACTTTATGTATAACTCAATCGTCCATTACTGTCTTTTCAAATGAAATCTATTGTTAAGTGATGGTACATCTAGTATTTATTTAGTTGCTGATTATATTCTGGAATAAAATGGCCACGGCAAGGCTATAGTATCAACCACTTTTATCAGATGTTTTCCCTGTTCACCTTGACTCCAATCGGAAATGTATGTCTAGGTTATATCCTAACATAATGCAAGAAAGTAGCATTGAACAATTTAGCGATTATGTTAAAGCGATTATGTTAAAGAGTCGTTATAAAAGGACGTATGTTTACGACTTCTTCTGATAATGTAGATGTTAACCCGCGATCTTAAATAATCGAATTGGGCCCCATAACCGGAGAAAGCAAATTAAAAATTTCGAAATACAATTATTGTTATTCGTCTACTGGTGGAGCAGGGATCTTATTTATAAAGATGCATATTTCGTATACTAACTCTATCTTTGAATCAATATAAACATTAAACAGGCACCCTGTGAATGTTTCAGCGTGACGTTGTTTAACATTGTTAAAGTTGTGTCGTTAAAAAGGATATAGTGAAAATGCATAAAGAGTATTCATATTTTTAATACGGCATTTAGGAATATTTCTTACTTAATTCGAACTGAAAATTATTTTACTTCTCTTAAAAGTGACAGCACCTCAGACAAAATTACTTCCTACATATATTACCTGTTTTAAATGTGTACATTGCAAATTGTAAGGAAAGTGAATTAAAACTTTCGAAATTATTTCACAAACTGATTGACCGGACACGGATAAAGAGGAATTAAGTGACTCAATTTTGTGAAACATCTCATTTGAAAGAAATTGACTCTCTTTAACACATATTGAGATAGAAGTATATACCGCAATTGCCATCAGTATAGCAATGGCACACTTTAAGTGTCAACTTGAGGAAAGGATTATGATATATCTGGTAACATTATTTTGTTTAAACAAAGAACTACACTGTAAAAATGGTGTTTTATGAATCCAAACACATTTCTAAACACTTAATTTGTACTCACTTTTTTTTCACATGTTTAGCCTAAAATGTTTACATTGTGCTTTTCTGTGATGTGTGTTTGAATGCTAAATATCATATGAACAGGTGTCAAAAAGCTAAGCACGTTTAGCTTTGTGACATGTATACAGAGGATGGCCGTTTAGCATTTAAACGCAATCCTATAAACACGTTTATTTTGCGTGTGTTAGTTGCAAATTTACAACTAAAATGACTGTATTAAAAATGTTTTGGACCCAGCAGAGTCTTCATTTAAAGCTGAATGAGCAAAGCCTTCAGCATTTGAAAAATTTTAGGCCACTACTTACTTTTTTGCACTTATGTTTATGAACATATTATTTTTGTTTTCCCACTTACACCTTTGATTAAGATTGAATGATGATTGTCCTGGTTTCCCGTAATGACAGCAAGAATTCACGATATTTAAAGAAATAAGCAAAATATAAACCAAATGAAACTATCCAAACCTCAGTTTCGGTCTTTATAAAAGCCATATTTTATGTTTAAAAGACGTCCAGACAGCTTTCCTGGCATATAAACAACCAATTTGATTGTCAACATGTTGAAATGAAGCCGTTTCTTTAGGCGGGAACATTCGAAACCGAATATCTTATGTGGTGTTTTCCGGGCGTGACAATTATGATGGATAACCTTGCTTTCCTTCCCTTAGCGGCTGTTTCGTGACCTTGTCTGAACTTCCTTCTCTATATTTAGCGTCACCTTAATGAATGATGGGTTTTTGCTGACATCACGAGCTAAGTTTTGCTTAAGGGCAAGTGGACAGGCGGAAATAAGTGTTGTGAATGTCAATGGAGATGCGTGCTTCATGGACTCACAAGGAGATAAGATGTTAGATCTTTATACAGCATCTGATTCACGTAACCCAGGGTTGTTGGTTTTACATTATGTGTTGTGGTTGCATTCCCCCTTTTCTATTTTATGCTTGAATCATGTTTTATGTTGTCTATTTTAATATCAAATATGTCAGCAAGCTTTGTGAAGTTGTGATCTTTTAGGCGAGCACAATAGTGCTTGTCATGAAATACATCACATGCTGGTTCGTGGATAAAAAGCTAAGAAAAAATCCGAGACCCGGTTAAACAATACAAATGTTCGAATTTGTTTAAAAACAGTAATCGCAACGAGCGCTATATGTCCCCATTTCCGTTTATAACAAGAGCCCGAATCGTACAATATTGCTATTCTTGTGTTCTTTTTATATGTGTTGGAAGTAATTCCGTCATCTCAAGGCCTTAAGAAGGAGCTTATTGAATCACAATTGCCTTGGGTATTCACGATGTATTGCCTTGGTTACCGTGTAAAATGTCTACATTTAGATTGTCTAAATATAAGGATAAGGCAAAACACACGCCATGTGTGTAAATTTACCATTGTTAGTGTGTCCCTCCTTACCAGGTCCACCCTTTTTGGCATGCACCCTGCTTATGGATCCGCCCCTACAAGTACCTTCATGACTTAATGCAATAAAACTAAAAGGGGAAACGACGCATTATTAATTTGTGGTGTCTTGATCTGTGTAATCATTGATAAACCGCAACTATTTTACTTGTAAAATTAATCCTCTAAATTGCTTTAACAGTTCGGATAAAGGTTATTCAGTTATTGGAGTGTTGCGCTACTGAACTAAGACTGCCATTATCCGGTTCTATTTTTCGGTTCCAGTTATCCGTAAACGACTTTTGAAAATTTTGACTGAACATTTAAGCCACACAAATGGAAATCTCCGATTTTTTAAAACTTGTTTGTGTGGGGAATGGGGGCCGGAATGTATTAGAGTAAGTCCACATTTATTATGACTTATTGGTTACTTTATGCATTTGGGAGTATTTATGTGTTTTAACAAAATTGTTTACGGGTACCCGGGTATCCGAAGATTTCCAATTTCGGGTATCCGGTTCCCGAAATAACCGAAAACACACAGCCTTATACTGAACTATTCTGCGGACTGGCTCAAAGGCTTGTCTAGAATTTTGTTTAAACAAAAGGTTTCATAACAAAATAGTTGCATGGAATTAGCGCATCATTGTTTACTGCAAAGGTTGGTCATAATTATAGAAACTCAATCCTGATCATGTTTTACATCGACTAAAATATGGTCATGAAGTCACATATTGTTGTAAAACTTTCTCATGAAACCTTTTGTAAAACTTTCTCATGAAACCCTTTCTAGTATCTAAAATCAATAAACACAATAACCTAATATAATGGGATTTTCCTTGATTGGCATTCCCTATCACCGAGAATCCTGTCTCGTCATGTAAGGCCTATACTGTTTGTAATTATTTAGGAAAATACATCCACTGGTGGTATACACAGAAGAGGCACTTGAAGTCACATATCTAATCTGTACGAATGATATAAACATCAAACAATAATTTCTATAGATTTGATGCAAATGGGCTAGATATAAGGGGCCCTCGAATCGGCTGTGAATGACTGATGAGAGAAGTACTTCAGTCCCAGTTGAGCTCTAAGTATAGGTGAGTTTTGACTGCAAATTTCATTAGTTGAGACTTCAAGCAGGATCATTGGGGCAGCCTGATTTATATGATGGGACTTTGCAGTGGGGTAAAGAACTCGATGTTTAGCATGTATCCTAACACGGAGTTTTGATCCAAAATTACCGGTATGTGGTGAAAATGGGTTCCATTCACAAAACTAACTGGGTGTGGAAACTTAGTAATAACAAGGATTGGTTAAAGTAGGCTTTTAATATTCCCTTAATACTTAACAGATTATTATATATTTCTGTACTGAAAAGTGCAACAAATGTCTTTGAAACACTCACCATTTTGTGGAAGCATTTCTTACAAGATTCTTGATGTAGCCCTTGCCTTTTTTGGTAGTATGTATGATAACATTTATCTCCATTGGTAGATCCTGGGGGCAGGGGGAATATGCCCACCTTTATTTCTCCGTGCATATCATATTTCTTAGTGTGCTGCCATTTTTTGCTTGGTGCCCCTCCCACTTTCTCAAGACAGTGGATCCGCCCACGCCACCTGATATCACAGTACATTATTGTAATGCTTGTGTCTTATTCATGTGCACGTATGCAGACAATCTGATATTATTCTGTTATTATTTCGCAATGATTTTTTTTCCGATCCATATTTCATTTGGAACCAACAAAAATCGTAGTCTTTGTAATAAGTAAATGCTAAATTAACTGTTCGAACCCAGTGTTGCATAGTAAACTGGGCCCGAGTTAAATGAAATCGATTTGCTTCATAGTGGTACTGACGCACGCTTATTGTTTGAAGTATTCGATTTATAGTGCAGTTCATTAAGCGGACTCTGCGTTAAACAAGTGACAGTTAGGAAACTGCCTTTAGTCATTGTATCCTGATATTTAATTATACGAGGTACCCCGTGGTTAACACATTGCGAACTCAGTGGGTTTATTATGACAACTCTGACAGCTGTTATACAGTGTTGGCTGTATGACATGTTCTGCGCAGAATTCATGCTTATCCTATGGGAATATTTACTCCGTAATTATTATTTATCTGGGTCGGATTTTGAACATTACTATTCAACTAGTAACTGTTGTCGCGTATTATTTCTACCCTTATTGTAATGGTAGTACCACACTGTGTAAGCCCTGCCACTGTGCCAGAAAAATGGCATCACGAACACTAAAACCTTGCAATTACGATTATTCCTTTAGTACTTCAAACCGAACAGGACATGCAATAATGAAAACATTCCTCAATTATGTTAGCATTCCAAGATTAAAAATGAAACACCTAAATAGAGTGTAACATTTTCATAAAATTCAGCCTCATTTGGCTGGAATCCAACGACAACAGAGTAAACATTGGTAAGGTTTGAAGCTTTCCAAGGTGGAAGTATAATGTAAGGTTTGCGGTATCACCTTGTTAAGCCTCAGAGTCAGCATTCTACTGAAGATGATCAGAGCACACTGATCGAAACGTCGAATTGTCAAACCATATTTTTTCAAACTCATTTATAAAGAATTCACATGGTGCTACAGCATACCTTCAGATTTAGAGAAATCACTAGTTTATTTGCCATCTGGCTATGATCTATAATGTATCATTCCATATAGGGGAGTTTGGACAGCTTTGAGGCTCGAGTTAAACATAACTATCTGAGGAATATAACAGACACTCAATTTGTCGTTAAATCAATATCTTGATATCATTCAGTAATGGACATAGTTCATCGACTAGAGGCTATAACGTCCCTCTCCAGAAAACATCCCGTCATGTTTGTTTCTTGACTCTTAGGTATTGCTCTCTAGAGTTAAAGATGTTTGTCTGTATACTAAGACTAAAAGGTATTTGGATCAAAACAAATAATAGAGTATATTACAGAATGATGAAAACATACAGGTGGATATATACGTCATAAGCCTCTCAATATAGCATGGTTGTTTTGTCGATATCTGTAGAATTCATTTCGTTAAAAACTCTCATGTTTGTAGCGTATTTCTGCCTTAATTCGAGGGTTTTTGTTTGTTGAGAACTTAAGTTAAAAACTCTTTGTAGCGCATTTTTCATGTGTGTTTGCTTCGAAATACAAATGGGCGACTTGAGAGGGGAGGGGGAGGATTATTATGTAAATACTTGTATCACTTGTTGCATAGAATTAGAAACATAATTTTTTTGGAGACAAATTTCTCATACTGATCTGTCTAACAGGTGTGATTATTATTTCCATTAAATCAAAAGTCATCGTCGTTGAAAAAAAATATCTAACAAAACTAATTAATTTTCAGGTTTCTATCATTGAACTTAAAGATGGACTACAACGGAATAATGATAAGTGCTGTATTGCTGTTTTCGTTCGAGAAATGTGTAATGATTACTAACATATTATTATTATTCAATAAAACTTGTTCCTTCATGCAAAAAAAACCTCAATTTGATCGGCGTTCTACGACCCAGAAAAGCCCAGTTTCACCAAAAGCCCTCAACTCATGAATAATTCATACTTCGTGTGTGACGTAGCACCCATGACGCTTTGTTACCCGCCCCACGCACAACAGTCGATCGTGTGTACTGTATGCATTTACCATACATGCAATGCGGAACAACAGCGGACAAGCGACATCTTCTCGACCGAAAAACAGCGAAAATGTCCGATAGCAGCGAATATTGGGAAGTTCACAGTATAGATGAGGAAGAGGAGTTTCATATAGGCACTTCTGAGGATAGTGATGTCAGCTGTAGCGATGAGGGGAGCTCCCCAGACGAGAGAGAAGGCGAAGACGATAACGAACAAGTCGAAGTACGTGGCGCTGAACCATACCGGTTCGAGCCACTTGCGGCGCCTGCAGTTGACCAGCCCGGTGACGGTGATCGTCAGGCCGAAGACGACGAACCACATCCTGATGATAGACGGCTAAACAGTTCAGTTCAGTTCAGTTCTTTAATATTTTCCACACTTATCAAAATATACATTATGGATATAAGTAAACATACAATAATATTATAAGGGTTGTAGCAATAATAATAGATGGATAATAATAATAAATAGTAATAAGATATAAAGAAATTAAATGCAAGTGGAAGTGGAAGGAGGCCCTTAAGAAGCAATGCTTGTCTAGTAAGGACCCCCCAGATAAGTATAATAAACAAGACGAATGAACAATTTTATGTATAGTGAAATATAGACAACACAGACTGGTAAGCCCACAAAATGATTAATGAATGAAATACTGAATGATGCTTCGTTTGATCAATTCGTTTCTGCTGTACAAATATAGTTGTAGGCTATACTTGACAAAAACATGAACGAACATGATGGAGACCCAAGGTACATAATGTAGTAGTACATGTACATGTGTACAATTGTACATGTGTACAATACATGTACAGTGGAAATTTGGGGGTAATTACTATGTCTTGCGTTTTATGATTTGTTGGCAATATTAGCCAGTATTTATGAAGACATGATGGGAAAGTAATCACTGCTCAAAATTCAAATAAAATCATGATCTTTTACCTTAAGCATAATTGACATTTAGTCTTTCCCTTCAAATCAAAGGTTGTAGCCCCCTGCACAATAAAAATGTTTGATCTGCCCATGGAAAAATGTATTCCTTCGTGATGTACCTGTCCTTGATCAGTTCATGGGGGATGTATTTCAAGATCAATTTTTAAGTAGTGCAACCCCAATGACAAAGTTACTAAAATTATATTTTCCAAACTTGTTTTTTTTGTAATAGGTGTTCGTGTGGACATTGTGTTCTTCAGCCTTTGCTCGCAAACTGTATATGTTGCAAAGAAGTTGAGAAGACAGAGAACATGATGCGGCAGCTGGACATTAACGTGGATGATCCCAACCAGTGCCTTGCCATCCATGATTGGTTTGATGCGATCTGCCTCCACCCAGGAGTGCTTGCAACAGCGTATCTTCAGAGATGCAGTTGAAGGAACGCTTGACCAGTAAGTGATTTGAGTGTTGACTGAATGTACAAAGCCAATGTACCATCAATTTCAATTAATATTTTAGAGCAATGTCAGTTTTGAATGATCTGCATATCAAGCAGATTACTTTTGATTGACCAGAATGAGCACCGGTGTTTACTTCAGAGTAACCGCACACAACTGAATATGACCTTGGTTGACCCACGTGCATCTATATCTTATTGTACATGCATTACATGTATGTAATTGTTTACTTTTGATCATGATTGCCTTTTGGTATGGTTATAGTTTTATAGCATTTCAGCTTCACATGGTGTTAACGTAAACAATATCGATACTCCACCATGCAAATCACAAATCTTATGTTTATAATTTTGTCTGATTTTTTGTTTTGTTTTACAGAAAATATCGCCATGTTGCATATCGGCAAGTGGTGAGGTGGTGTTGGGGTTATCTTGGCCGTTTCAACCGGGTGCCACTGCCATCATGTGTAATGGACGCAATCCGCAGGACGTTCCCAAACCCTGATGGACAGTACCGTAAAGGATTTTCGTATCCACCACTGGATTAGGCCGATTTGCTTTGTTTTATTTTTTAAATTGGTAACATTCTTCCCTAGTTATAATGATCTGGAGGAGTTACAAAGTATTTTGTGCGTTCATAAACCAAGATCAATGGCAGAATCACTTACGTGTGTATTTCATTTTGTGTCTTTTCGGGGGGGGGGGGGGAGAAGTTGATTAATTTAGCACTAATGTGAAATAAACTTGTTTTATGTTGCCAACAATACACTATGGTAAAAACATTACAAATTCGGTATGGCAGAAAGATGCCAAGAACTGAAAATTTTACAAGACCTTAGTACTTTCGAATAAATGACAAGACAAAATATGTATGTATTTGCAACCAACAATTGAGTTTATTTTTGAGGTTAAAATATCAAAATTAAAAAAGTTGCCTCTTGATGACGAAAACAACTTAATCAAAATCCTGTACATACTTGTTTGGAACTTGGCCATTGTTCTGTTAAACCGAACTGGAAATCCTTTGAAATTCTTTTCACACTTGCTCTTTTCCCAAGAAAAAACTTACAATCAGCATAACTCTACTGCTGAGCAGGTTCAGATTTTCTTGGATTAAAGCTAATTCAATTAGGTTTTTTGGCTTTGCATCACAAAAGGGAGAAGTGTGACAAAGACTAATATTGTAAATCTCATGTTGGTAAATCTCATGTACTTCTGCCTATAAAACTTAAAACTTAAAACTTGTTCTGAGTGTACAGTGGCAATAAATTGTAAAATACAAGAATAGAATAACAATAAATGTTTACAGGTCATGTCATTCTGTCTTCAATCAAATATTAATAAAAAATATAAAAGACATGCATATAGCACCAAATCCATTTGAATAAAATGCTCCCAGGCCCTTTAAATATAATAAAATAACCTAAAGTAACAATAGCAAAGATTATAAAAGATTAAATACATGGGAGCCAGATCAAGTGATAAAAACAGGCAAATATCAGCAGGGGCGGATCCAGGAATTTTGGCATGAAGGTGAAATCCTTTCGTGTATTATTCACGAACTTCACCCATTCCTTTGATATCGCAGGATCCCGCGGAAATTGAAAAAAATGAGTCTCTGGATTCTTAATACTATTTCTAGTGCATCCACCAACAACACATGAAGTCGGCATTATAACTGTTAGACAACAACGTCGAAAAAAAGCTTCATAAAAACTTCATGCCTCTGCTGACGCATGAAAACGCATGTATAATAATACACGGAAGTAACATGGCGTCTTCTGTTTACTCTCGGGTGCTCATGGGTTATACGTCATCCCTTTTCGCTGGTTTACAAGTCCGCTGGTACTATATCGTGGATTTCATAGTGGATTTTCAATGGGTCTTTGTCGGGAACCAGTGCAGGGCGGGAAATTTCTAAAATCGAAGAAGCGGGGTCTAATTTTTTCGGTCAAATTGCAACAAAATTATAAAGAGAAAAACATGACCACAACAATAAATTGTTACCTGAACACAACATAAACAAGGTTCGATAGTCAATTTAATGTGAGAGTTCTCGTTGTAGTCCATCTTTAAACGTTTACAGGTAGAGTATGCCTGCCTGCATACATTGTGTTCACATAAGCCTATATACCAACATTACCAAACTATGTAGTCTATTATGTAGTCTATTATGTAGTCTATGTTTGTCTAGCTGGATATTGTGTCAATGCGCCAACCCATGCAACATATCCCATGAGCTAACTTGCAATTAGCGTTATTACGCTGTTGTTTCTGTCATTAGATATTTGTGTTTAAGCATTTCATTTTCAGAGACCTTTAACATGATATGATTGAGAATCATTTTAGATGTGTACGGTGATGGTAATGATGATGATATATCCCCAAAGGACGTAGATATCTGAGTTCATAAACAGCGTATCATGATCATTGGGATCAGCAGGTAATGTATTCAGTTCATTCATTGTAGTCCTGCACACCAAACATGGTATAAAGCAAGCCTGGCACTAAGCCAAAGTACTCTGCTCCTTTCACACAGAACAATCTACCAAATTACCAGGCAGATGTATTTCGAAACGTGTTCACTGACCTTTTAACTTGATACGTTCAATATCATCTTTTGAATGTATCGGTCAAACACGTAGGTTTTCCACATCCGAAAATTTACATAGTATATTGGTGTTCGGTAACTCGAAAGCTGCTGCCTTTTTGATTAAAAGGTCGCGTTTTAAAAAGGATTTTTGAATTCGTTATTGATGTCCCAAAATTAGTAATGCGGACTTATAAACATGGAAGTCATTATCTTGTCACCACTCTCAAAAAGAGTACAGTTACAGATGTGATAGCTATTTAATGAATGGCGTGTAAAACACATGAAATCTTTGTCGAATGTCAGTTAGGCTTTTTTTATCAAGCCCTTTAAATCAGTGAAATAATATCAGCCTTTATCTGATATACAAAAATAATAAATTAAAAAAACACTAGGTGAAATCAAACATCTTGAAAAATATTGCGCCCGAGTTGTTCTCATTTAACTCGTAGAGGTGTAAATTATAACCGTAATGAATTTTTTTAAATAATAAAAAACAAAATTATCTAAAATAATGCATTCTGTTTGCATGGGAAAGAACATAGCGTGTCGCTTTAAAGTGAGAAACTGTAAGCCATGTTTTTGTTTGTACTTTTAGTAGAAACGTGGTAGGTACTGTTTGAACTATTCATAAGGCATATTTGATCTCGATCAAGTATAAATACATGACCGTGCTTCTTGTACCCTCTTCTTTTGTGTTTCTTTCACACCTGACCAACTTCTGCCCACTCTTGTGTTTATGTTTGTGTGCATGTCTGTATAGGCTACCGTCCATTTTGCCTTTGAAACGTAAGGCCATTAACTACTATTTTGCATGTATTCTACAGGTCCTTTAGGTTGGTAAGCAGTTTGCAAAAGCTAATTCTTCGGACCTTATTATAGTTTCTTGTTGATTTTTATTTAACGCATTCGTATTTCGCGTTAAGCGGTAGCGGAAACACATTGATACACAAAACAGCCGTCAAACCCTTACGTTACTAGCCGTAAATTTATCTGCGGGCGCTCTTTAACTCCACAAGGATGCGTATTCTCGATGGATCACTCAGATCGCATAGCCGAGATGCTATTTATAGCATACCGTATGCTATTGAGGTGTGAATTCAGAGGCAAGAACAGTGGTATTATTTTTAGAGCCCTGATGAAATGCACACGCTGTGAATTTGATGAACGATGGTCATTATGTTTGTACGCTGCATTATTTGCATGTGCTTATCGTCAGATTATCATTTTTTTTAAAGGAACGTTATAGCTTAAGATTTGTATTTTTGGAAAACAGCTAACCTTAAATTTGACCTCTAGTTATAGGCCTGTTAGTTTCTGTTTTTTGTGTGGGTGTTTGTCGTCTAAATATCCCCTCTAATTTATCTTTATTTTGTCAGCAGAATTATACAATTAATCACCAGTTACTGCATGAAGCATTTACCCTTTGAAATTTATTTGAAAGCTTATTCGATTACAGCATCGTGCTTCTGCCACATTTCTTCGACACAGAATGTGCTTATCTAGTTTAATTATTTTACCAAGGTGAATTCCAGGGATTCTGAAATGAAAAAAATATGCCTCTCAGAAAAAGCATTTTTACGATTTGCTTGCTCGTAACAGGTTGAGTCCGCGGTTTTCATTTTAGTTTTCGCCATGGAATGAACGTGACCATAGCTCCGGCACGCTTTAATGCGTACCTGGGCAAGTATTGTGGTAAACATAGATCCCAGTATCGTGTGTGTTAATATGCAATTTACCATCTGTTATAGATGGGACATAATGACATCAATTGTTTTCATTAAGAGCAACCTCTTTTGAGCTTACCTAAGGTAATGTTCATTGAAATTGTTATATGTTTCAATGGATAATTCAACGCTGTTTTTGTTTTAGACACGGTTTGTGTTTATTTTCTGAATCAGTGTCAGTGGTCTGAATTTGTAAATAAGGTTCCATAATTTTCTAAGAAATTGAATCTCTCAAAAGGATGTAACGTTTACAGTATGATTTCATAAATATTGTTATCCTGACGAGGTATACAAGTACACACAATCATATCAAATCAAAGTTTTTGTTATAGCTTGATACAAAATTATGTAATAAAGTTGAAGCTTCATTTGATGTTACGTCAAATAAAATATAATTAGCTTCTATCAAGGCTTCCTGCTGCGGATCTGGCGATTTCCTTGTTGCGTCAGGCGTTGTTATGACAACCATATATAGACGCCATATTGTCTTTGTGTTCCACCAATCAATATAAAGCAGCATGATGGCATCTTTTTGTTCGTCTTTGGGCGCTGATGCAAAATTTGACCATGAATTTGCAAAATGTTTATTTCAATTGTTTAGAAGCGAAGCATTGAATATCAAATGTTCTTGCATTGTTGTAGTCTGCGGCGTTTCTGCTTTACAGTGAAATATGTAACATTGCATAAAATTAACTAAAATTGGGCATTGTGCATGGATATTGCCAGTCACTGCCAAGGGGTTTCTATCAGAATCAAATTTATTCAGAATATCCCTCAGAGGGAGTCTTATAGCTACCGGTATTGTATACAAGAAATATAAACTAGCCTTAGTGTTATTGGGTCAAAACGCACTCCTCCCGCCACCCTTGGCTTCACAATAATTTTGTGTTTACGCTGAGACTAGCCTAATTACCGCTTAATTACTGTCTTACGCGGTTAGCATCAAATGCTGTAGTAATTATGTAAAGGTGGATCGACGTCGTCAGCCATTATTTTGCATGCATTCACAGTAGACTCTCAAAAGTGAACAGAAAATATCGAATGACCAAACATTGAAAGGTGCTATTTATTGTGGACAGGGTATTATTGTTCGTGCAAAATACCCGCTGACGACGGTCCGTTGTGAGATCAAAACGTGCTTGAGTCATCAACGACTTTTATAGGTTGTATTTTGTAGATACAATTTATTGCCATGGAAATAAATCTTAGATTAAAAACTTTTTCGTCAGGTTGACAAGATGTTTAGAGAACATTTGCAACTGTGCTTCCACATAACGGCTTGATGAAATATGTGTACCGTGTGAATTGTTAATGTAGATATAGGCCTATTTACATGAAATGACCGTGAAAACCATGTCAAGATCCATTAGTATTGAAAATTATTTTTTCAAGGCTAATAGTGAAATGCGTACGTTAAGCTGTATCAACGACATAATATTTATAACATTTCATGAATGTTATCTTTTCTTCGTTGATCTTCATAACAGTTGTATGGAAATTCGTTTATTTGCCATGATGTTACAATTATGGAGTGTTTGAAACAACATCCATTAAACCATCACCCAATTCATGCCAACGAATCTGATGAAATGAAAAGAGGTGGGGAAAGAAATTCTGTCCAAATAACATGGACCCACTTCCACTTTGATAAGAAATTCAACATCCTCCACTCACTAATTACTGGATACTGTATTCTCCTTATACTGAATATGCCTAGTTGGCCTATTTTATCTGAACGTGACACTGATGAATTAATCAAGTGGCCCAGAAACCGTGTGCTTATTAATTGGAATAAGGAAAGCAAAATTAAACTATATTAAATACTTCATTTTTAAAAAACTAATTTATGTGGGAAGCATTTACAATAGGTGTTAGTATGGCGTATATGATCCCAGTGATCGCTCCTGAGCCTGAAACTGAACTGAAACAGTACTATTAACATTGTTATTGCGACAAGTATTTTGTGAAATATCTCAACTAGTAGGCCATTTGTTTTCCTGTTTAAATGGATATAATCAATGTTCAGATGAAAACAATTGGAAATTGTCGGTAAAACACGGGCAGTACATCTGTAATAGCACATCGTATTAAGGTCATTGCATCTATACTGTGTACTGTTTGTCCATTCCCTCACTATTCATGAAACACATGATATCTTCTTGGATAATGACAAAGTCCATAAATCATGTGAAATGTTAGAATGGTCTTATATCTTACTAAAGACCTCAGGAAACACCTGAAACAACTTATTCGTATTTCTGCGTAGGCGTTTAAGGCACTGAAATGTCACGATCTTTTTATAGTTTGCCCGGAAGATGATTACACATAACTTTTCTATGAAACGGTTTCGTTTTATTCGTCTGATTACATAGATAGTGAAGCAAGGCTATTACTGTTATACTGTTGGTGTCTAAAATAACAATAGCGCCCTCTGTCAATATTTCGTTTGCCGAATCTTCAATGACGACAACTGACGGCATTGCTATATCATCGTTTTTCATTTTATTAAATTAAAGGAACATATTTCCATGGTTGGGCTCGATTGGGCTCGATTGGGCGTCCATTGTTTCATACGAGGAGGCATATGGAAGACAAATTATCTCAAATCTATAGTATGTAAAGATTGAGCAAGCACACATCTTTGGTCAAATTTAAGATATCTTTATACACATGCTCATCTCGTCCCGTGAAACTATAGGCTCTATATCGCCCAACCATACACAATGAATGTGTGTTATGTACCTGTGATGGCAATACCGTTGATTAAGTATCTATAAATTCATCCATGCATCCATAATTTTTATTAAATGCTTTCTCGAAAACGACAACACGTCAAACGGATAGTAACCAATTGTGTACCGTGTTTCCCCCTTTAAGAAGTATCCTATTCTTTTCTGTTCCTTGCTACGTATTTGTCTTTCATTTTAGCGAGCGCACAAAACATATAGGCCTTTGTGGGAGGAAGTTGCTCCTGATGTGCCGGTACGCTTTTTAATTTAAAAAAATCTAAAATTATATTGACATACTTTTTGGCCAAAATTGCCATTTTATTTACTATACAGTTGGACTAGGGTTGGAATAGAATAAAATAAACTTTAAAAATGGTGAAAAATCGTAAGCTTTTTTCATATTCAGAGCACATTCTTCATACTCTTTCACACCGTAGAATTGTATATCAGAGTGTTACACTATTATTTATTTTCCCACACATTTTTTTATTGATGAGATTAGTAAAAACCTAGAGACCCGTTGGACTATAAATATTTAATTAATTATAACAAGTTGCCAAGCAAATCCACTAATTGAAATACGGTATAAGAGGCAATATAAGCAGAACTCAATCGCACAAATTAAAAACTAGGCCATTCCACTTCGCTTGATTAAAATGTGTTGACATATTAACTGCCTCATTGACTATACATACCTCAGCGAGGAAGCTACTGAGGAATGAAACTTACTTCTTAAAGATGTATATATATAGCACATAGGCATATTCAACCAGCTTATTAATTGCTATAGCATTAGGCATATATGAGTAGAACGATGCTCACCGAGAAAAGAAGATGTCTTCATTCTTTGGGGGAATCCTTGGGCTCTTATACCGTTGAGAGAGGACCTGTGAAAACGGCTCGCTTTCTTGAGAAAATGTTTTTGCGGAAACGGAAATTTCGTCGCTACTAGTATAACGAGATGTCACATTAAACTTAAAACTGCACCCAAAGTACAAGGGATTAGTATTTTGTTATCTTGGCGGTTTATGTAGCTCATTGCACATCAGGTAATAGTTATTGTGTAGAAATACTTTTGATGATAAGAAAACAAAATTAACTGCCGTGTGTATTTTATAGTCTGTGCCTCTCACAAAGATTTGGCCAAAGAAGGGGCAGTCCGTGGCATGCCACCCCACCCATCTGTATTAATTAGGTTTTAAATTTGGATTGTATTCTTTCGTTTAATACTTTTTTTCATTTTCAACATATTGTTTTTCAAATCTTTATATACTCCATCGCCTGTCATTAGTGTGTGACGTCTTTAATGTTTAAATTTAACAGATCAAAGAGTGAAATTGAAGATGCTTCTCAGACGTGTGAGAAACTTCATCCCTGTGGAATTCCGCCCTATTAGAGTTTGATAAATTGGAGAACGGGTTTGTTTGATTTACGAAATATGACTTTCCACTCAGATGTGGTGTGATCCAAAGTCCAAAGACCATCTTTGAGTTTCTTTGTGTCATTTCTCTTTGTATTGGTCAGAGGTTGGAAAGAGGATTTTTCTGGGCTGGGATGCGTTTACGGAATGTGTGGGTTCAATGTTTTCATTGCGCTGATTGATGGTTTTATCGTCACAGCTTGGACGTCATTCAGGCTGGACCCTTGCAATACTCACGATTTATTTGTTGGTTCGGCAGATCGAGAAGTAATATTTACATAGAAATAGGTTGATGGGCTTGGTTTAGAGCTGACACTATAGCCTTATCCATAGATGAAGAACCTTGGTATCGCTATACAATGAATAATGGCTTAGTAGTAATGCACCGTAAGCAGGATGAACTTTGTATCATTTCCATTTCCATTAAAAGGAAGGTACAACATTGGTAGGACTAATAATTGGCAAAACTTCTTCTACGAGTGTGCTCACTTTCTTTGAAACAAGACTTTATATAGGCCTACTTAAAATATACAAAAACTGACATGTGAAAGTTTTAAGCTTATAACATAGTTTCGTTAACAGAAAATGTATTGAGATTGTCTGATCGGCAAATACGAACTTTGTATTCAATGATACCCCAAAACAGAAGTGGATATTTTATAGTTTAACTTAACTAACTTTACACAACGTCTGAGATTGTTTTCACGAAACAGCTATTTCGTGAGAAAAGATCATAGTTGCACCTTCCCTTTTTGTTTTTAAAAGGCAAGTTAAAAGGCAATT